>JAOXOE010004127.1:0-25284 GCA_028565055.1 Phoeniculus purpureus
TTCTCTGGAGATGTTTAAAACCTGCCTGGCCATGTTCCTGTGTGACTGGATCTAGGGGATCCTGCTGTGGCAGGGGGGATTGGACCGGATGATCTTTTGAGGTCCCTTCCAGTCTCTGATGTTCTGTGATTCTGTGACATGCTGGTCATTAAGGCAGCTGGGGATCAGAGATGAGATGCCAGTCCCAGAAATCTGTGGCTAATTAGTTAAGTTGCAAAGAGGAGAGGCTCTCACTGGGCAAAACCTCTTGGAGCATTGTGTGATGACTTGATAGTAAATGGTCTGTGAGAGGCTTTCCGAGCAGCACAGTTCGTAGAATTAAGATTACTTTCATCCTCCTGGATTTCTGTGGCACGTTTTGTGCAAGTGAGAGTTTTACTGGGGAAAAATAAACCTCCAGTGTTGTGCTGGTTTTCTATTCTTGCTGCATATTCCCAAATTTAGCCAAAGTGACTGGACAAAACTCAGCTCCATCTGTTTCCAATGGAACCAAACACAATGAGATTGAAGATGACTAAACCTTGCAGGCAAACACATTTTTATCACAAGCTGAATCTGTAGATGGGCTTTGGTTCACTGCTATGCGCAGGGTGGAACTGGCTGTGAAAAGGACAGAGTCCATCACAGATGTGTGCAGTTGCTTTGACGTGCTGCTCAGTGAGGGCAGTGGCTTTGCTGAGACTTGGCCAGGCAGCTGCATCACTGTGCTTCTCTGCAAGCACGCAACGAGCACTGTTCTTTCTAAGCCTTCACATAGTTGTACCACAGGTTTTGTGGGGTTTTGTATTCACAGCTCGGGCACCAGGCAGATAATGACACGCAGGCCCCATGCTCATTGTTCTGGTGGCTGTGTTGGGAGCAGAGCGGACTATAGCCAGGCATCCTTGCCAGTATGGTCACGACTTTCCTGCCTCTTAGCCTCGTCAGGCCAGTTACTCACTGTTTTGCATCCTCCCTGTACCCTAATTTTGTCTTTTGTTGGAAATGAGGCAGCAATTAGTCATGGGCAGAACAGACTTGCATTGGGGAAGACTGACTGAGAGCTGGTTTAAAATCCACTAGCACAGTAAGAAATGAAGTGTTCCCTCCTCTCCCCTTTCAGAAGCTGTGGCAAAACGGTTTTCTTTTGCTTTCTTTTTATCCTGGGCTTCTCAGTTCCAGAAAGACACAGGGCTGTTGCAGAGTGCCCAGCGCAGAGCCACAGAGATGATGGAGTGGAGCATCTCCCTGCTGGTCTCTTGAGCTTGGAGAAAAGGAGCCTGAGGGGTGACCCCATGGATGTTGATCAATATGTGAAGGGTGGGGGTCAGGAGGATGGAGCCAGGCTCTGCGCAGGGGCACTCAGTGATAGGACAAGGGGCAGTGGGTGTGAGCTGGAACAGAGGAGGCTCCACATCAGTATGAGAAGGACCTTCTTCCCAGTGAGGATGCCAGAGCCCTGGCAGGGGCTGCCCAGGGGGGTTGTGGAGTCTCTTGCTCTGGAGATGTTTAAAACCACCTGGCCATGTTCCTGAGCAGTTGGATACAGGGAATCCTGCTGTGGCAGGGGGATTGGACTGGATGATCTTTCGAGGTCTTTTCCAACTACTAATGTTCTGTGATACCCTGTACTGAAGATCAGCGGACACAAGGCTTTTCTGTAAGAGCTGTTATCTCCACATGCAATGTTCTTCTACCACTAATGCTAAACCAGTAGTAATGTGAAGAGTGCAGAATCCTCTTAGGAAGGTTCATTTTAATTCACTGGTGTTTCTTTCTTGATGTGATCTATAACCTTGCTATCTACAGCTACCTGAAAGGAAGTTGGAGAGAGCTGGGGGTTGACCTCTTTTCCCAAGGAAGAAGTGATGGGACAAGTGGAAATGGCCTCCTGTTGCACCAGGGAAAGTTGTTGGATATTGTGAGGCACTTCTTCCTGGAAAGACTCCCCAGGCCTTGGACTAGACGGCCCAGGGAGGGAATTAAATCACCATCCCTGGCTGTGTTTAAAAGTCGTAGAGATTTGGAGCTCAGGGACAGGGTTTAGCAGTGGCCTTGGTACAGCTGGGTTAATGGTTGCACTTGATCATGAGGGTCTCTTCCAGCCTGGATGATGATACGGTTCTATAAAGGCTGCATGCTCTGCCAGAGGAGGGAGAGCCGTGAATTCCTGCATGGCTGCGTTCTGTGCCACGATTATGTCAGCCTGTGTAGGAGTGGCAGCAAATAGCAGCTATTGAGCGTGAGCTGATGCGTTTGGCAGCCGTGTCAAGAAGTCTTAGTCGTGGGCTCAAGTTGGTGAAAAAGGGGTTTTCACACGGAGATGGAACTGGTGGGAAGAAAAGCGGGGTAGGTAACATACTCTAAATAATCATTTGTCTGTTCCCTCTGGAAACGGAGGCCCACCCACAACAGCTCTTGCTGTAGTAAATACTAGAGAAAGCAGTGCCTTCAGAGAGGAGTGTGACTGCAGGGACTTGACTGTTCTAGTCAGCTCTCCTTAAACAAGACTCCAGCCTGTGGTGCTCCTCGACAGCAGTCTTCATCTTCTGCCTGCAGCATGATCTCAGTCTATTGCCTTGGAAATAAAATTAAGGAGGAGCGAGGCAGGAAAGAAACAGCTTCTGACTTGACACTCTCATTTTGATCCTCAGATCCTGCTGTTCATCATGATTCAGCTGCCAGCCTCCAGTGCCAGTATCACATTTTCTCAGTTCACTTACACAGGTAATTTTGATGAACTTCCCACATCACCTGCAAAGACTAATGGTGGAAGAAGCCTATTAAGCTGGTGGTTTCTTTCAGCCTACACTTCTGAATTGCAAATTGGTTCTCTTGCATGCTGTTACAGCTGTAGAATTGCTCTTCTCAGACCTCATGGAATTTTTCTTGGAAGACTTCCATCAGTATCAGTATCCATCGCTTCCATCAGTGAGTGATGCAGTCACAAGGTTGCCTGCCTGCCTCAACTGCTTGCCTAGCATCCCAAAGTTCCTGCAGTATCCTCCTAGGAAGATGATGATGCTGATCCAATACAGTCTGCTTTAAATAGTTAACCCTTGGGAACTCTGTGGTTGCTTGATGATGAAATAATTGTGGAAGATGAGGCTTCATGTAGGCTTGCATCAGCAGGGAGAGAAGCTTGGTGGCCAGATTCTGATGGCTATCCCAACCCTGTCCTCACAGAATCACTCTGGTTGGGAAAGACCCCTGGGATCACAGAGTGTGTCCGTCTGCCTGACCTTACAAGGTCACCCCTAAACCAGATCCCTCAACACCTCATATAAACTGCTTTTAAACACATCCAGGGGGAGCAACTCAACCCCTTCCCTGGGAAGCTCATTCCAGTGCCTGACCACCCTTTCTCTGAAGATCCTCCTTCTGTACTGTATTTGCTGGGGAGATGTTGCCCCAGACAGGTGTTTTGTTGTGATCTGGAATGTTTCTTCTGCCTCCAAGTTGAAGTTGGAGTCAGGTCTCTGTGTGTCTGTGCTGGTCACAACATGCTTCTCTGGCTGTAGCTGTGTGGCACGGAGGCTGTTCTTCAAAGCCTGGGTTTTGCTGTGACCTTTCTCGCTGGGTGACTGTGTTTCCAGGAAGCGCTGAGGGGATAGGTTTGGCCCAGAGTTCCTTTGGCAGGTTGGGAACATCCTTGCTCATCGTGGGAGATTCAGCCAAAGAGAACAATCCAGTCTGGCTTCTTGCTCGCGTGCACTTGTGGGATGTGGGGGGCACCCATAGGGCAGTGCCAGGACAGGGCTTGGCTCCTGCCAAGCTCTTTCTGGGGATTCTGTCCTGCAGCCCTCTGCACTCCACACCCCTCCAGGTTCAGACTGGGTTCTGGGGGGTGGGGTCTGGGAGACCGACATCCATATGTTCCCTAGTAATATCCCCATGTGCCTTGACTGTGTCTTCATCTCCCTGTGTTCCCAAACCCCTCATTCTCCTCCACCAGTATCCTACATCCTCCCAGTCTGGAGTCCTCTGTTCTCCGTCCTGCTGTCCCCAAGTCCCCCTGACACATGCCTTCATGGTTGTGTCCCCATATCCATATCTTCTGTGTCCTTCAGCATCCTAGTGATCCCCCCCTTTAAGGTCCCCATTTCCCTCTGCATCCCAGTGACACCCTCTCCCAAGGTCTCTGAGTCCCTCTGCATCCCAATGGCCTTCCCAGCAGGCTCCCCATGTCCCTCTGCCTCCCAGTGATCCCACCCCAAGGTGGTTATAAAGTGCAGAAAAGAGATTGTTTGACTGTTTGACAGAAGGGCAGTGAAGCTGCAGAAGGGTCTGGAGCACAAGTGCTCTGAGGAGCAGCTAAAGAGACTGGGAGGGTTTAGCCTGCAGAAAGGGGAGGCTCAGGGGAGACCTCACTCTCTACAACTACCTGAAAGGAGTTGGAGTGAGGTTCGGGTTGGTCTTGTCTCAAGGAACGAGCAACAGAAGAAGAGGAAATGGCCTTTGGCTGTGCTGGGGAGGTTTAGGTTGAGCATGAAGCAGTGTATTCCCTAAGAGGCTGCCCAGGGCAGGGGTCAAGTCCTTGTCCCTGGAGGGATTCAAAGGATGTGGAGATGTGATGCTGAGAGACAGGGGTTAGTGGTGACCCGGCAGTGCTGCATTAGTGCTTGTGCTTGAGCTTAAACGTCTTTTCCAACTGAAATGATTGTGTGACCATCTGAAGAGCAGCCTTTGTATTCAGAATAAGTCTAGAGGTTCCTGCTGTGGCAGGGGGATTTGACTGGATGATCTTTCAAGGTCCCTTCCAACCCCTAGTGTTCTGTGGTTCTTTCACCCTCAGCCAATCGCTTGCGATTCACCTGACACCCAGCTGAGAAGTGTGCACATGTTATTGGGAAATCTTTGAAACACTAAAGGAGAGCTGGACTGCTTCTCCCCCAAACTGCTCCTGACTTAGGAGCTCAGAACAGAAGCTGCTGATGGAGTGAATGTGGAAACTAGGTCTTGCTGTGTTCACAGGGATTTGCTCTCTGGAGGTGATTTGGTTTTGAAGCCAGTTGTGCATTTGACACTAAAATACGGTCGCTTTGTTCTTTGTTTCACTCTGCCTTCAAAGTTAATTAGTTTTAAGCCTTCTTGGGGAGCAAAGGCAGCCCAGTTCAACTGAATAAGGACTTTTTCTGGCTGGCAGAAAACAAAAACCTTGGTAACTCTTTGCTGGTGACGTGATAAAACAGCGATCTGGAGCAGCTTGAAACTTAAGGTTAATGCAGCTCTGTTAGGCTGCTGGAGGTATTTTTTTCCTTGGCTCTAGAATGAGGAAGATGAGATCAAAAGAGATCCTTTTAACAGAAAGCGTTATCCACAGAAAGCTGTGTCTCTAGATCAGCAGGTTATGAACATGAAAATACACAGTGTTAGGGGCTGGAGAATAACTCTGGTGAGGAGATATGGAGAGAGTTGGGACTGTTGAGCTGGAGGGGAGACCTCATTGCTCTCTATAACTGTCTGAAAGGACCCTGCAGAGATGCTGGTGCTGGTCTCGTCTCACAGGTCCTTAGCAACAGAAGCAGAGGGAAGGGCTTCAAGCTGCAACAGGGGAGGGTCAGACTGGCCATCAGGAAGAAATTCTTCCTGGAGAGAGTGGTCAGGCCCTGGGATGGGCTGCCTGGGGTGGGGGTTGAGTCCCCATCCCTGGGTGAGTTTAAAAGTTTAGCTTAGCTGTGCTGTTGGGGGATGTGGTTTAGGGGTGACCTTGCAGAGTGGCGTTGATGGTTGGACTCATTGATGCCAGAGGTCTTTTCCAACCAGAGTGATTCTGTGATTAGGAGCTGATGCGTAGGATTTGTCAGCAGAAGTAGCTGCCCTGTAGTGAGACTGCAGAACGTGTGGTTGCTGTACTTCTGACCTGCACCAGGTATTGGGTAGAGGTTTGAAAAAGGAGCATCTGAAGCAGGCCTGTGGTGAGAATCATCAGAACAGCGTGAAGGGCTGAGCTTTTCATGGCTCAACAGCAGAAGCAGTAGTAAATGCTATCAGCTTTCCCTGCTGACATGTAATGATTTGATCTTCTTGATCAAATCTTGATCTTGAACCCTCATGGTCAGTTGTGAGCATGTGGTTCTTCAGGGATTTGTTTTCTCATAACAGCTAACTGTGCTTGGTGAACAGCTGAGGTGAAGAACTGCAGCAGGAGTGCTGCGTGCGGTGAAGGCAGAAGCCAGCTCTACTGGCAACTGAATCTTCTCATCTCAAGGTTCATGCTCCAAGTTGGAGGTGAGAATGCTTGTTGTGAAGCCAGCCAGAAGAGGTGGGCAGGGAGCTCAGTGCTTCCCAGGTAGCCACAAGGTCGTCCATGTAGGTAGAACATTTTTGACAGAGCTGTGTGGTTTGCAGCAGAGCATCACAGGAAGCTCCAGGCTGTCCTCTAGCTGGAGGAGAAGCAGCTTCCCTCAAGCCACAACCCTGTGTTTACCGTTCCTCAGTCGTCACTCAAGCTTATCTGTAGTATGTTGCTGCATTCTGCAAAAATAGACCCGCTTCCTTCCCACTCCCCACAGCTTTTGAAACCAAGGTGTTAATACCCTTTGATTCATCTGTTCCGCTGCACAGGCTTAGAGCAGCAGGACCTGCAGCTCTGCAGCTCTGCACTGGATTTGTTTGTAAATGTAGACACTTAATGGTGAGAAAAGGTATGCCATCACTTCAGAGCTCGGAGAGGGGCAGCGAAACTGCTGCCATCAGCACTTGCGGCCCATAATGAAGAGTTGAGGCATGCTTGGCTGAGGAAGCTTATTAGCTTGGCACGGGAGGGGGATTGTTTTCCCTGGTACGTGAAAGATTGGGTCCTAATTACCTAGTTGAACACTTGGTGTGGCGTGTGCTGCGCGGCTGAGTGCCGTGCCTGAAGATGTAATTCCACTCGAGGGGATCCTTCTAATTGCTCGGCCAGCGAAGTACCAGATCTTGTCACGTTTTGCTGCAGGGAGATGTTCAAGTCCTGCGGATCTCGACGTCTTTCTGGCAGCGTGGGAAGGCAATGAAAAGCAGAATGGCCAGGCTGCTTGTTTCGTGCGTTCCAGGGCTGTGCTTGCTGCTGCTGTATCCCAGCACCATCTCGGCAATGTGTTGGGTGACGTGAGTAACATCTGTCACGGGCTGTTTGTTCTTTCATCCTCTTCCCAGGGGTGAGTGCTGTGCAGTGGCCTTGTTTCAGATGTTCATGCCTGCAACGTTTGGTAACGGCAGGAGGGAAGCAAAGCTCCTCACAGAACTGTGATGGACATAGTGACTTGAAGAGTTACTTTGGTGGGAGAAGACCTTTAAAATCATCAAGTCCAACTGTTGACCCAGCACTGCCAGGGCACCACTAATCCCTGTCCGTCAGCAGCACATCTCCATGGCTTTTCAGTTCCTCCAGGAGTTGGGACGACTTCATTGTCCAGGGCAGCCTGTGTGATGCTTTAACAACTGTCCTGAGGGAAGAAATTGTTCTTTGTGTTAAACCTAAACCTCCCCTGGTGCCACTTGAGCGTCTGTCTTCTTGTGCTGTTGCTTGTTCCTTGCGAGAGGATTCTGATCCCCACCTTGTTCCAACCTCTTTTATTGTCGAAAGCAAGAAGGTCTCTCCTGAGTCTCCAGGCTAAACTCTCCCAGTTCCAGACCTTTCCTCAGCTTAACTGCCTTTGTCCTGCCTGTGTTGAAGGGCCCAAAACTGAACCCAGTATTTGAAGTGCTGTGGAACGGTGACACCCTTTGCTGCAGGAGGGTAATGTTTTGGCTAAAACAACTCGGTTGTGCTTAGATGTGATCTGTGAGGCAGAGGAGAATTCAGTCTGCCATGGGTGTGCAGTTGGGTTTATACTCAGTGTTACTGTAAAAAGATTTGGGCTGGCTGAGGGAGGTGCTGCAGAGGGCTCTGCTTCGCTCTGGTGACCGCAAGGTCAGCTTTCACTGCCTGCTGTCAGATGTGCTTTGAGAAGCTTTTGCGCTGAATCTGCTGGAGCCATCCCTGCCACATCCCCTGTCGCTTCATGGCCGCTAACAGTAGAGGGATGGGAAGATACTAAGGCAAATCCCTGCTAGGCTGGCAGGTTGCCTGACAGCTGACCCTGGCCAGAAGGAGCCCTGCCCCAGGCATTTGATTGCCCTGTTGCAACAGAGTGGCTGTCAGGCGACATTGATCTCTTGGGAGCCACAGTTTAGCAGTTCATCTCATATGAGGGTCCCCCAAAAGTCCGCTAACACAGCCTCACCCTGTGCTCCCTCAGGAATCCTTTGTCAGAAGCAATCTTGAGCTTTTGGCCCTGTCAGCCTGTGAGCAGCTGCGAGGACCAGGGTTCCTTGGATAGAAAAGCTACTGAGGATGGGTAGAGAGAGCAGGAGAGGAGCCTTGAGCCAAGGAGGACCCCAGCAAGGCAGCTTGGGTTGTGGCTCTTCAGACTCTGAACTACTACCTGCTGTAACTCAGGCCAGGAGTATGCGCTCTGCCGTGAGTGGAGGTCCTGGCCTCTGGGTGGGTGAAGGGTCCACACAACTAACACCAGCTGACAGGATGTGCGGCAAGTAATTCTGACTCCAGGAAGCCATCCTAATCTCCTGTGTTCTCACATGCAAGGTTTGCCCTGGTTTGAGTCCTCAACCCGTGACAGGTTGCCTGTCCCAAGATGAGAGCAGTGTTCATCACTAGAGGAACTCTCAGAATCACAGAACATTAGGGATTGGAAGGGACCTTGAAAGATCATCCAGTCCAATCCCCCTGCTACAGCAGGATCCCGTAGATCCGGTCACAAAGGAACGTGGCCAGGCGGGTTTTAAACATCTCCAGAGATGGAGACAAGGGCATTAAGGTTATTATTAAGCTTCCTCATGTGCTTTTCCCCCTGTTTTGTTGTTGCTGTCACTGCTCTACATGCATGGAAGTCCTCTCCTGTTAAAGAAGCCCAGATGGAAGGGAGCTGTCAAACTGCTTCTGGGGCTCCAGCAAAGCGCCTTTATGAGCTCAGAAAGGACCTTGCTGTGGATAACAGGTTGGATAAATGGTTGGACTTGATGATCCCAAGGGTCTTTTCCAACCTGAATGATTCTATGCGGGGTAGAGGCTGAGGCATATCCAAGGTGATCCAGTGGGGATATCTCCTCTCACAAAGCAATAGGTGCTGTCAAGATGGAAGCTGGAGCTTTCTGAACTGTTGTGTCCTGCTGTTTGCATGGAGCTACTTTGGCAAAGCTGTGGACTTCCTCATTGCAGCGCAAACAAATTGCTGTGTATTTAGCTTGTTTCCCTCTCCTTGGCTTTGCTTGCTCTCAGACAACTTCCTGGGGAGCACTTGTAGGCGAGGCAGCTGAGTGAACAGCTCTAAGACATGTGTTTACTGCCCTGCTAGGCATGACGTAGCATGGTAGGGCCAGTGATTGCCTGGCTCGCTGGAGTTGAAGCTCTTACTCTCTGCTGTGCCCTTCAGCTGGGAGCGAAGACTGGCTCTCTGCTGACTTAATGTCTGTATGGTGTCAGTCCTGTCAGCTGTGAGCCCTGGTGCCTGTAGCGTAACTCATGTTTTGGGTTCCTAAAAGCGAGTGGAGTCGTCCAGAGTGTTGCTCTACTGTCTTAGCTGCTGCTGGCTTTGCAGAAAACCCTCTTGCTCCCTTGTCTGTGACCGAGGAAGTGCTTTCCTTGTGCGACTGGATCTAGGGGATCCTGCTGTGGCAGGGGGATTGGACTGGCTGATCTTTCGAGGTCCCTTCCAATCCCTGATGTTCTGTGATTCTGTGATTGTTGAGGGTTACAGGGCTACTCAGAGGGTGGGCCGTGGTTTGCAGTTGAACCAGGAGCATATTTTGCAAGCCTTTAACCAGCACTTGGTCCTCTTTGCCCATTCACTTTGTGGTATGAACTTTCACACCAGGAGCTCAAACACTTTCTGAAAATAAATCACCAGGCTCTTCTTCCCTGCAATCCCACTGGCATCGATATTAGCTAGAGGAGGTCAGAATCTAGGAGCTGTTAATGAAACTCAGTCTTTCAAGCTGTTAAAAGTCACCAATTAATTGTGGTTAAAACTTTGCTGCTCTCTTTAAACAAATTTTGTGATAAGAGCTTTCAGCACGGGTTCAGTGGGTCATGTGTGAACTCCAGTGGTGCAGGGTCAGGCCAGCACAATACGATTCATCTTCTGGGTGATCTAGAGATTATTCTTCACCAAACCTCACAGCTCATCTCTCGAGCAGGAAGATGGTCCATAGGCATCACTTCAGTCTGTATGGCAGACACAGAACGTCTGGTTATGTGCTGTGCAAAGCATCGGGGAGGTAATTAAGTTGGAGCTCAAGAGTAATGAGGTGACAGAGATTGGCTTGAGCGTCATTTCTTTCACGTTGATGTGTCCTACTTCCAGAAACACAGAAATGCAGTGGTGAAAAACTTCCACCAGACGTTCCCCGCGAGGTTACGGGACTATTTTTTCCTAGGTACGTTATCTCCACGATGGAATGAAGACTATCACGCCATGTTAAACAAACACAACAAACAACAAAACAACTCAACGGGAATTCCAAGTCAGCAGAATGGCACCGGGGCAGGCAACATTGTCCTTGCTATCAGAGAATACCAGGGGATGTGGAAATAGAAAAGGAGCCACAAGGTCTTTGCTGTCCTCCCTTTGCAGTCTCCTCAGAAGGACAGAAGCCCCAGCAGTGCAAATATTCTCTTGATATTGCTGTCTCAGGAAGAAAAAGGTCACCTACCACCTCACCAACACTGTTTCCTGCCTCTGCTGAGGCTGCCCGGCAAAATGAGACCTGGCTGGACTTCTGAGATTCAAAGATCACAACACAAGCTCCAGGGTCTGTGAAACAATAGTTTCTTCACAGCTCGAGTGAGAATGTCTGCTACCAGAGCCGCACGCACGGCACAACAAAGAGACGATTAAGCTCATTACCAGATGGGTGAAGTGACAGAGATTGGCTTAGACACGATTGCTCTCCCTTCCATAAGCCCTAAGTTTGGAAAAACAGAGACAGTCGTGACAGTGGCCGCTACCGGTACGACTCTGTTGTAAGAGTTGCCACGCGTACCTGCTTATTCTAGCCTTACTGGTACTTCTTGCTCTTCCCTAACGCTCCTCCAAGTGTCCAGACACTTTCTAGGAACAGGGTGGCGTGGGGAGGCCACTCCGAGCAGCCAGCAGCTGCCCTGGGCTCACTGGGTCAGCGGCTGCAGGAAGCTGTTTCCTGTTTTGCTGGTGCTCAATGCCACTTAACAATAGGTGGAAAGAAAAAACTGCAGGATCTAAGCAGAGCAAAACTGTTTTCTACATGAGCTGTCCTCCTGTCGCTCTGCTTTGCCCCAGCTGCCCTCACCCCGTGTGCCCACCCCAGCTGGCAGCAGAGGAGAGGAGACAGAGGCACTTGAGGCTGAGGTAACGAAGGCTCAGAGGCATCTCTGGAGCCCTTGGCAGCAGGTCTGAAACAGCAGGCTGAATGGTCCCAGTGTCTATCTTTCCTCCTGCCTGAACTACTCTGGAGGAAGAGAACTGAGACTCAAATGCGGTGCTTGTGGAGCAGCAGTGTCAGCAAGAGTCATTCACACCTTCCTACAACACCTACTACAGCTTGTCCAGCAAGCAGAGGACTTTCAGCTCCATGCTGAGATAACCATTCCCAGCAGCGGTCAGTTCATTTTCCCACCAGTGGTCTGTTCTGAAAGGCAGATTCCCTCACCCTGGCTTTCAGAACAATGTCCTTCTCCCCTAACAGCTCAGTGTCAAACCCTTAATCCACTCTTGTCTCCTCCTACTACCTACACACTCGGGCAGCATCCCTTGCTGCCCTGCCTGAGTTGGGCTCTTGTGATCCCCATTCAAATCCAAACCCTACTGCACTTACTGACCTTGTTTTTCAAAAACATCTCCTGAGATCAAGGGCTGCAGGGGGTAGCTCTGCAAAGCAAGTCACACCAAGTGTGGTGACTGCGCCTGGAGTCACTCAGAAACAGGAACCGTGCAGGTACCCAAACTGTAGCTGGAGTTTGTTGCCATCCCCATCCCTTTATTTTTACCTCCCGCTTTGTTTCTGAATACAGGTTGTCTTCAAAGGCAGACAGAGCAGCAGACAGGAGCCCCAGGCAGACTGGAAGCCACCGGCTCTTTGTTAGTGCTCAGGCTGTAGAAATCCCAGGTGAGTCACCTCTGCCTGCAGCAGCAAGTAACCCAGCCACTGCCAGCCCGGCTTCTGCTTCGCTGAGCCTGAAACACAGCCCTGCCAAGGACATTCTCAGGAGCGATGCAATTCCTTTGTTATCGCCTGTAGCCTTAAAACCTGCGACAATGGAGTCCTGCAGCTTTTAAAGTCCGGCAGTGGGACTGCTTGAAGGTACAGCAAGTAGGTGCTGCAGTAGGTTTACAGAACAGTGTGCCAGAAACCTCCACAATGGAGGTTTTCTTCTGCTGGGAGCCGGGGTGAGGTTGGTTGTTTTTCTGGGATTTGTAAGGGGGGGGTGATCCTGCTCTGGCAGGGAGATTTGACTAGATGGTCTTTTGAGGTCCCTGATTTTCTGTGAGTCTGTGAAACTAACCGAAAAATCTCACCTGATGGTTTTTCAGACAAGTTGTGATTGAATTATAGTGCCAGTAAACAGCAGGAAGACTTGCAGGCCAAGCACACACGGAGTTTTGCATAGAGCTCAGTCAGTGGGACCTAGTAACGTTGGCCATCTGTCACACTTAAACCTTGTAGTGACCCAGTGGGTCTCTCAGTATCATCTGACCACAGCAGCAGAGAGAGAACTCTGCTGAACGCCACTGGAGGAAGAGTGCTCTAGGTCTTTATGAAGAACATCACAAAAAGGGTGTGCTCAAGACCCAAACAAAACCCTCCCACAAACCCTAGGATGAAACTGGCTCCATCTGCACAGAAAGGTTTACCTAATGTTATTTTGCAGTCCAGGTATGACGTTGTCTCGCCTTCATCTTTCCTTTGTGTTTTTTGTTCTCCCAGACAAGACTGAAGAGTATCGTTAACACGCGTTTCTCAGACAGCATCCGTCATCTCTATTACATGTTTATATGCCCATGCCTACTGCACGCAGCCTGGGAAAACCCCGCAGTGCTCTTGAGGGAGGAAAAAGACCACAGGGCTGAGCGGTAGCACGACACCAGCTACACCGGGAGCAGCAGTGTCTCGAGCGCTGTGCTGCACTCAGAGCTGTTCACGCAAGTTAATTACCAGGTTAGAGGAAGATAATCAACATAGGAAACAACCTCATTATTCAGCAAGACTGAGTAGCTGAGTGCTATCTCAGGTGCCTGTTACTCTGGCTCTACCAGTTCAGTTGCTACCAGTCTATCAGTCATCTGACCACACTAAGCATCAATCTTTCACTCCTCATTACGCTCTCAACTACAGGCTACAGTACAGGCTGGCTCTACCCTGTAATGCCAATATATAGCTGTGCTATAGAACCTATTACCTTTAGAGGTCAGGCTCAGAAACAGATGAACTAATTGCACTTTCTCCACTTTGAGGCCAAGATAAGGTTTTTTTACTACTTTTCAGTAAATGTCTTGGCTGCTTCCATAACACAGACAGCTGGCTGCAATACTCAGCCTGTCAGCAAGAAACGCTTTGTACAGAGGCAAGGAGCAGGCGTTTTAGCATCACGGGGCACCTGATTACTAGTATCGTGAAGTTATCTGTTGGGAGAGAAGCCTTGGCAGCACACAGACTCTTCGCTATGACAGACATTCAGAGTTTTGCACTGGGATAGAGCCTAAGCGACAAGCCAGCTCCTCAGTGTGTGCCACGGCAGAGCGTGGCACCAGGGACTCACCTCTCACCGTAGATCGAGTGAGGAGGGCAGCACCTTGCTGTCCAAAGTGTATGCACTGAAATGCTGGATTGAAATTGGATTTGTCAGATGGCAAATGTTAGGGTGGTCCTTGGACTGTTTGAAAAGAAGAGTCTGGATAAAGCTGGTAATTCTGTGTGGCTCTGTAAATGAGCATTTCCCTGCTCTGTGGAGGACAGGGCTCCAAAACTGGTTCTGCAGAGTCTCATTGCTTGGGGACCACAGAATCAGTTTGGTTGGAACAGACCTTTAAGTCCAACCATTAACCCAGCACTGCCAGGTCACCCCTAAACCATTTCCTGCAGCACCACAGCTATGTGTCTTTTCAACTCTTCCAGGGATGATGACTCCTACTGCTGCTCTGGGCAGCCTGTTCCAAAGTCTGATAACACTTTCAGTGGGTATCCCCATACCCAGCCTAAACCTTCCCTGGCACAACATGAAGCCATCTCCTCTCATCCTGTCACTTGTTACACAGGAGAGGAGACCAACTCCTGCCCCTTCCAGGTGCTTGTAGAGAGTGACAAGCTCTGCCCTGAGCATCCCTGTCTTCAGAGTAAATAATCCCAGTTACATTGGTCACTCCTCACAGGACTGGTGCTCTAGACCCATCACCAGTTTTGTTGCCCTTCCTGGATGCACTCCAGCACTTCAGTGTCCTTTCTTGTAGTGAGACGCCCCAAACCGGACAGTGTTCAAGTTGTGGCCGCACCAGTGCTACTGATGTGATCCTCCCAGAGACCAGAAATGCAGAATGGAAGGAAAATGCGTCCTGGGGCAGGTCCCACACTCCTGGGTGCTCTGGTTTGCAGTGCAGGTTCCGAGAGCCAGCCCTGCCCTGGCTGAGGAAGATGTTTGCTCTCCCAGGAATGATTTTGCCTTTTTGATGTTTTCCTGCAAACACTTCTTTTGGGGTGTCTTTAACTTCCTTTTTTCCTTTGTTTTTTTCCCTCTAGCTCCCCTCTCTCTTATCCTAACCCTAATGCTACCCCTGTCACACACCTGGCTGTTACCCAGGATGGGCTTTGCTAAGCAGGGCAGTGATTTCTCTAATGTGGAGCCTTGCCTGCCCGTGCCCCTGCTGCAGCCCAGGGCTCTACTGGTTGGTGTTGGGACACCCAACAGTGTGACTGACCTTGGAAAGCAAATAGTTTTGCTATTCACAGATTGCAGAATCACAGAACTATTGAAGCTGGAAAAGAGCTCATCCAGCCCAGCCCAGGACCTAACATCACCACATTGGCCAGACCAGGGCACTGAGGGCCACAGCCAGGCTGTCCTTAAACACCTCCAGGAATGGGGACTCCACCACTGCCCTGGGTAGTCCATTCCAGCCTCTGATCACCCTTTCCCTGAGGAAGGGCTTCCTAACGTCCAACCTAACCCTCCCCTGGCAGCTTCAGGCCCTGCCCTCTCGTCCTGGTGCTGCTGGCCTGGGAGAAGAGCCTGACCCCTACCTGACTACAACCTCCCTTTAGGGAGTTGCAGAGAGGGAGAAGGTCCCCCCACCGAGTCTTCTCATCTCCAGGCTAAACAGCCCCAGCTCCCTCAGCCTCTCCTCATCAGTCTCTCCTTCCAGTCCCTTCCCCAGTCTCATTGCTCCTTTGGACCTGTTCCAGCCCCTCAATCTCTTTCTTGAGGTGAGGGGCCCAGCACTGCCCCCAGTACTCAAGGTGAGGCCTCACCAGTGCCCATTACAGGGGGAGAATTATGTCCCTAGTCAAGACAGGATGGCTCTTAGATCATAGTGACATGAGAAGAACCAGCCGCTGCTGATGGGAGAGCTGTCGTGCTCGGTGTCAGAGTGGTGCAGAGGGTCTGGGTGACAGGGGGTCAGTCAGCTAACCCTGTAGGAAACACAGTGTGCACAGCTTCAGGGACTTCCACAAGCTCAGCACGCCCAAAGCCTCTAGCGAAAGCTGCCAGACATTCAAAGCACGAGCTGGGGAAGCCCCACTCTTGGTACCGTGAAAGTCCCAGCTCGAGGTGAGGAAGACGACATGTATCACTCTCTCTCCTTTTCTCCACTGTTTTGCTGCTGGTTATAAGCTACAAAACAAACCCAGGATCTCAGGGAACATTCAATCTGCAGCTTGTTCTCAGCTGATCCTGTTGCAGGGAGCAAGTTCCTGGCTGATTCACAAGCAGTAAAAATAAACAGTCTGGGGAAGGCAGAGAGGAGGGAGGGAGACTGGTGGGTACAGAGGAAAAAGTAGGAGCTACAGCAGCTGGTGTTTTCTTTGCTGGTTCTTTTCAGAGGATTTAGGCAGGTTGGAGATGTAAGTGATTAATGGAGAATGATAACACCTCACCCCCCTCCTCCTGGAAGGAACACAAGTTTCTGCGTATCGCTGGTCTCTCAGCTTTAACCTTTCCAAGATTTACACGCTCCATCCAGCCCAGTGCAGTGCTGAGGGGCTGACAGCACATCTGGGTGTATTAACTGTAGGCTCTGCGGTTTTCACAGATGCTCAGGGTTTGTTCTTAATGTTTGGAAACGCTACACTCACAGCCCTGAGACTGCCCCCGTGGAGCTGACCAGACTGAAGACTATGAACTGCCACACAAACTTGACACTGCCTATGGTTTTCTTAGCCCCTTCTCTGCTTTGAATAAAGGAAACAGCCAGACATTGCTGAACACCATAAAACCTGTCTCCACAGTGGCTCCCAGAGAACATCTGGGAGGGCCGTACAAGTAGCAGGAATCCATTTCTGTCCCTCTCTGTAGGCAGGACAGCTGCTTTGCCCAGCACATCCAGGCATCCTGCCCTCTGCTCTGCTCAAGGCTGATCACAGCACGACTCAATTTTTCTCTCTACTGCAGGGTTAAGTCTGCTTTCTTCTTGCCTTTCTTGCACTGGAGAAAAGCATCTCTCAGAAATCGCTGGGTAAATGTGCAAGCAAGACTTCTGCCACTGACGGAAAAAGAGTTGGAGCAGAAATTTCATGCTATAACATGAAGAATGAAACTCCCACCAGGAACAGCAGAAGAGAACAGTTAAGGAGCTTTTATTCTAATTTGTTTTGAACAGGGCTGATGGAAGCATGGCAGTAATAGTAGTAGTAGTAGTGGTAATAATAACAACAATGCCAAGTGCTAATGAAACTCACTGAAGACGAGGCGTCCATCACACAAAGGACAAGCAGGATATCAGGAAAGAACCTGATGATTTCAGAAAGTCACAGTGCAAAAGGCCATACCCCTGGCAGCTGGAAAGACAGGAGCACCGTATTTGGTAGAAGCAGTGGTGAAGAGAGACCAAAGGGGAGTCATCCAGGACAGGGTAAAGGAGACAGCAGTATGGTAACGCAGCCCTGGCAGATACACGTGGAGCATGGACTAGACAAGACACTCAGCTGCTCAGAGAAGCCCTACTGCCATCGCACAAGGCGGCATCAAAACGCCATCCAGAACATACACAGCACTTGTCACCCTTCACATATTATGAGACTGAGGGGTGACCTCATGAATGTTTATAAACATGGAAAGGGTGGGTATCAGGAGGATGGAGCTAGGCTCTGCTCAGTCCCATCCGATGATAGGACAAGGGGCAATGGGTGTAAGCTGGAACATAGGAGGTCCCACATCAATCTGAGAAGGAACTTCTTGCCAGTAAGGCTGACAGAGCACTAGAACAGGCTGCCCAGGGAGGTTGGGAGTCTCCTTCTCTGGAGACATTTAAAACCCACCTGGACATGTTCCTAACCCTAACCCTTGATTTAGGTGATCCTCCTGTGGCAGGGGGATTGGACTGGATGACCTTTTGAGGTCCCTTCCAATCCCCAGTGTTCTGTGGTTCTGCGATTATGGACATTTTATGACGCAGAAGGCCCAGTCAGGACCCTTCCACACCAAGTGCCAGTGAGGACTGTGCATATGCATTGGGAACAGCGTGGGTGTCTGCTCACAGGGAGATTCAATTTGTAATCATCACACAAGACACTGTGAAGTACTGGGGGTGAGAACTGAAACCTTGCATGGTCCCTGTCTGAAATCAAGGCTTGGTAGCTTCTCTGGAAAATGAGCTGCTGGGCAGCTCCTAATGGGTGGGTTTCTCTGTCATGAAATCACTACCAGCAGAGGTGGTAACGGTGGCTCATTCTGCAGGAGAGCTTTCTAGAAGTGTCAAGGATCACCTGGGCAGGGAGAGCAACCAAGGCAACAGTAGAGGGTAGTTGGTGGAAAAGATGTAGACAGCAGCTGATGTCACCTGCCCTGAGAACAGAGAAGGACCCAGGTGTCTATGACCACCAGCAAAGCACTTGTTCATTTGACTGGCCCACTGCAAACACAGCCCAGGACCAGACCAAATGGGAGTGCTCTTTCATTGTCTCGCAGCTGGTGGTATCTTTCCATCCTGTATCGGCAGTTCTGGACAAGCAGAGAGGGTGCAGTCAACTGGAAATTAGCAAATGGGACACTCATCTACAAGAACGGCTGGAAGGAGGATTCATGGAGCTACAGGCTGCCAGTCTGACCCACTGGAAAACTTTGGAACAGGCTGCTCAGGGCAGTGATGGGGTCGCCATCCCTGGAGATATTCAAAAGACACTTAACTGTGGTGCTGCGGAGTGTGGTTTAGGGGTGACCTGGCAGTGCTGTGTTAATGGTTGGATGTGATGATCTTAAAGGTCTTCTCCAACCAAAATGAGTCTGTGATGGTGTCTACCATGATCTACCTACAGGGCACCCGTCCCATGGCAGGGCCCTGATTTATGAGAGATTAACTGCATCCTTGCCAGGCAGCCATATGGTGCTGGGTGTCTCTCTTGTGTCTCCCTGAGCAAACCATGACCACGCACTCACTCTTCTTGTGGTGTGGACTGGAGTGGGAGGAGAGGAGGCCTGGTAAAGGCTGAGCCAGTCACAAACACACTGGGGTTTCTTTCAGTTTTAAAATCCAAGACTGGCTTTTGCCAAGACAAGTGCTGGCACATCCCACAGCAAAAGGGAGTGAGAACACAGGGGAGGAACAGGAGACAGAGAGACACAACTGATTATCTTCTTTTCTGCTGCGCTGGTCCTGTGCGATAGGGGGAATTTATAACACAGTGCATGCTGCAGGTATTCCAAGGGCTGTCTTTAGCCCTAGATCATA
This sequence comes from Phoeniculus purpureus, assembly GCA_028565055.1. Classification (NCBI taxonomy): domain Eukaryota; kingdom Metazoa; phylum Chordata; class Aves; order Bucerotiformes; family Phoeniculidae; genus Phoeniculus; species Phoeniculus purpureus. Next base: position 18,879 of record JAOXOE010004127.1, read on the forward strand.
TTTCCAGAGGTCAAATGTTTATGCATTTTCTCTACAAGAGTAAAGACGGGTGAATCAGAGCGCAGCACATTAACGCAGACAAGACACTCCACCTCTGCTGTGAGATTAGCTAACTGCTGTTGGCTTTGTGTCCCATCCTGACCTGAACTGGCTTATCAGGCAGACCACAACACCTTGACTACATTGCACTCTGACTTCTGAACAAAACCAAACCCCTTGAACAACATCCGATGGGACTTGTTTATTAGGTTTCTACTGCTTTTGATCATTCTTACATCTTTTGATATGTAAATGCTTTCCCAGCCCAGCGTGCCCACATCACTTGCAGAACCCATAAGACACAGCAGTTTGCGAGCAGCACCCAGTGTTTCCACTCAACATACCTGTAAATGATGCTACAGCCGTGCTGGTGAGCTCTGGCCAGACGAGCTCTCTATAGAGAACAACAGAATTTCTTGAACACAACTGAATTCCTGGTTATCTATAAAAAAGACTCTCACTTTTCTCAAGAAGCTTTGAAGGAGTAATGTAGACACTGAGAGGAAGAGGGGAAATGAGAAGATTAATACACTGAGAACTCCTTACTTACTCTTGAAAGTAGATTAATAAAATAATACTGATTATTTTCTATATTTCTTGGGGATCATGTATCTAATTTCTGACACTATTTGTGAAGGTGGATTTTGACTGTCAATCAAGTTCAGTAAGCCGTCAAGCATCGTTTGTCAAATTTCATTGATTAGCGATGTCAATGCGCATGTTTGATTATTTTAACCATTTTCCCCTGCCTTCTCTAACTAGAACGGCTGAAACTCCTTTACAGGAGTCACCTCACCATTTCCACATAGGGAGAGTGACCACTGCTTCAACACATAGACACAGTTCATGACTCCCCTTTACTGAGCAAGTTTCAGGGAACAAGGTGAGATTTCTTCTGCTAAAGCCAGAAGCCCTATTAACAACCTACATGGAAAATGAGTAAACACTCCTCACAAGCTACCTGCTTCTTCCTGGTCCTGCTCTGAAAACAACCGTTATTGTTTATTAACAGAGTTAATGAACAGAGTTTTTATCTCAGAGTTGGTGGGCAGATGTTTCTCATGGGATGGCAAACCCCACAGCCCTTCACATTGCTCTGCTGTCCTGCACGGATCAAGCACATAGCAGACCAACAAGACTTGTAGCATTACCCTTGCCAGCTCAGCTGTCTCCTCCTGACCCCCAAATTACCTAGCTCTAGGCACTTGTTTTCTATGCTCAGCCAGTTCAAGATCTCTCCACGCACAACTGCAATACATTGGGTCTTTTTGTAGCTTTCCTTAACCTATACTTATGTGGTCTGTCCCAGCTTGGCCTCAAGTACCCTCTGGGAAGCCTATTGCATGCTACACAAACATGGGAACTTGCCAAATCACCAATTCAGCAAAAGGGCAGGCTGAGGTGTGGGCTGTTCTGTACAGAGGATTTGCAAGAGCTGACTACATGGTTGGTCCAGCACAAGGCACTAAGGAAGACAAAGCCCAACCTCAGCGTGAAACTGTACCCGGCTCCCACGTGTGTTTGTGTAAGGCAGGCAGCTCTCGAGGACACTGTCATGCTTTCATGTGTGTTTGCACAGCAGCCAGCACTACAGAGCCCTTATCCAAACTGGAGCTCCTAAGCATCGCAAATTAAGTAACACTTTCCCTCTGGGCTCCCTTGTTGTTCTTGTAGGGGAGGATCAGGGCTTCACACCAAGCTGAAAGGCATCTCCAGGCTAACCTCAGTTAGCAAGTCACTGCCCATGAGCCTGACCTGCACTTCCATCTCCTCCTCTGGGGTTAAACGGCAGCTTGTATCAGAGAGAAAAGTTATAGTGTTTTATATAGTGCTTTGAGCTGGGGCAAACCTGTTTGTAGAGTTACCAGGGTTCAGCCAACACTGGTATTTCAGCAAGCCACAGCAACTTGGCTGTGTCAGTGTATAGGGCCTTTTTTTAGAAAGGAGATAAAATGGGGTTGGTAGAAAGACGCTGTCTGCAGACATTTGCTGAAAAAGTTTTCTCTAGTACTTCAGAAAACAGTGTGAGTGGCTGTCACAAAATTTAAGGAAAGTTTCAGAACTTCTAGTAGAACGTCTGCCTCCAACAGAAATAACGTTTGGGTCACTTCGATCATTTATTCTTTGATCCAACATTATTAGCTGGTCAATTTCTCCCGAGCAGAGTGCAGTACAGGTGGTCACCCTGGTCCAGCAGAGCATCCTGAAGATCCACCTCCTGCCACAGACCTCTTACAGTGTTCCAACGATCCAGGCTAAGGATCTGCACATCAGTGTGTGCTTCAGCTCTTCTAGTCACAGAAGGCCGAGAAACTATTAAAATAGTTCAATGTGCACATTTACATCAGTAATCACAGAATCACAGAATGTTAGGGATTGGAAGGCACCTCAGAAGATCATCCAGTCCAATCCCCCTGCCACAGCAGGATCCCCTAGATCAAGTTGCACAGGAACATGTTCAGGTGAGTTTTAAATGGCTCCAGAGAAGGAGACTCCACAAACCTTCCTGGGCAGCCTGTTCCAGTGCTCCATCACCCTCACTGTGGAGAAGTTCCTTCTCATATTGATGTGGAACCTTCTCTGTTCCAGCCCACACCCATTGCCCCTTGTCCTATCACTTGATGCCACTGAGCAGAGCCTGGCTCCATCCTCTTGACACCTGCCCTTCACATATTTATAAACATTAATGGGGCCACCCCTCAGTCTCCTTTTTCCCAAGCTCAAGAGACCCAGCTCCCTCAGCCTTTCCTCATCAGGGAGATGTTCCACTCCCTTCATCTTTCTGGCTCTGCGCTGGACTCTCTCCAGCAGTTCTGTGTCCTTCTGGAACTGAGGGGCCCAGAACTGGTCACAAGATTCCAGATGTGGTCTCACCAGGGCAGAGTAAAGGTGGAGGAGAACCTCTCTGACTCTACTAACCACCCTCCTTCTAATTCACCCCAGGATGCCATTGGCCTTCTCGGCCACAAGGGCAGATGTCATTCCCAAACCTGTTTCCAAGGTCCATCCATCTCAATAAATAATGGAAACTGGTCATTCATCTCATTCTTCTTACCATCATAACCAAGAAACTCTTAAATACTTGTTTCTGATTCCAGTGTAAGACAGATTCCTTTTCCTTGTACTGAACGTTCCATGGTAAGACCTTGCTGGGTACTGGCAACTGCAGTAGCTTGGGTTTGTGCAGTCACACAGAGAGGTCAAAGTCATTATTATCAAGGAAAGGGTACAATAAAAAGCAAAGTGAAGAGGAAAGGATGAGTGATTAAATTAAAGCCTCCTCAAATGCCTAGAAGTTAAGAGGTGATAAAAAGAGAAGTCACAGTTGGGAAGTATTTGTTAAGCATCATGGCAGAGAAGTAGCTCAAGAAGGCCTGGAGTGGTAGGATGGTGCTTTTTGTGGAGCTGAGCTGCTGAATAGGAAGGGGATTCGCAAGCAAGGGGATTCAACAGGAGATAAGTGGGCACTTGACTAAAGAGTGAGCACAGCAGATACAAAGATACCATTCAGCACCCTCTATGTGTGCCTTATACTTGAGGATGAAAGCAAACAAATTGGCAGACTCAAGCTCCCTCCTGGGTGATGCTGAAGCTATCATTCAGCTTCTAGCTGCACACCTGATCACAGCTATTGCAGTCAACATGAGCCTTTTCTTGAGCTCTTGAAACAACTGGTGTTGCTACTCTGCTCAATTGCAGGGCTACAGTAGGGTGATTGCTGCGCACAGTTCCTTACTTGCTGTTCCTTGCAGATGGGCCACTGGAGAGCCGAAGCTTGATGAAAGATTCCTACACCCCTGATATAATTCAGAAGGCGGTCAGGGATCCCAACAACTGGCATGGAAGGAGGACTGATGAGCTAGGTATGGCTTCTGCCAGGAAAAGTACATTGCTGAGTTCCTGAAATGGCTCCTGCCTCTGCCAAGGACAGGGGATGGGTTTGGCCAAAGGTGGGTGGGGGGGGGACACACTAGAAATTTGGCGTTGTCACAAAAGAGATGTTTCTACAGCTAGAAAAATCCTTAAGTGATAATAACATCAGAGGGAGGCTGCAAACGAGCTGTAATTTGCCTTCTTTACAGGGAAATGGCACAGGATGCATGCCCAGAGTCTTAGTGTACAGAAAGCATTGAAGGACAAATATGGCAAGAAAACAGGCAAATCTTAGAGGATGAAGGTTGAGGACTGACATGCATTCAGTCGGGGATCTTTTTTCCCAGCTGTCTAATAAACCTCCTATAAAGCACAAACCCACTGCTTGCTTGTTGTAGACAGCAGATTTGTTGCTGGGGCTCTGAACGTGAACATAAAGAATAGAACTTGGTTTGCCACTGATAAGAGGGGCCTGTTTGGTGTGTGAAGCACATGCTGGGACAGAGGGTTGTGGTGATAAGAGGAGGCCATATAGAAATTCGTCGTACATAAGGTGGAGTAAAACCTGTGAGTATTTTCAGGGGGTGATAGCAGGGTGTGTGCGTGTGCAAACTCACATTAGCCAGAAGATTCATGGCACTTGGGCAGTTGCCCCAGCAGTGCAGACAGAAGTACTGAGGACGTACTGGAATGAACTAGGATTGCCTGAGGACCTGAATGCTGCCTACCTCTTCCCGCAGTGAAGACTGTATAACTCCCCCACAGTGAAGCTTCAGAGCTGTATGTACAGAGCTAGACACACCGAGCAGCGAGCTCACTCCCTGTTGATACTTCTGAGGTGAGCTCAGCTTCTCTTGCCAGACAAGCACTAAGTTGTGTCCACTCAACCTGGGCACAGCTCCCCTATGATTGCCAATAGATACCTACATGGGGTAGGAAAGGAGGGCTCTTATCTCACCATTCTCATTATGTTGTTTTATCTGCCACATGGAGGATTTCAGTGAAAGCTGCAAAATGCCCCCCAAACCCCCAGTTTACCCCACCTAAAGGTAACAGGAAAGCTGCAAGAAGTGCCAGGACTTCTGCAATTTGCAAATCATTCCACAATGTTAATGAACTTCTGCTGAAACTTTCATAAGCCCTGCTTGTCCCATGAGACCTGTCCCTGACTCAAAACTAAATGCCTGTCAGAGAGACCATGTGTCCATCATATAGTCTACTCAATCTGGAGGTCAGAGAGTGAATCTGGGCAGGAACAAATGGCCACCCAAGGATTTGAATGACGCAGGACATGCAGAGTCTGTAGACCTTCTGGTTGTGCTACTCTCACAGTATTTAATGGCCATTATAGCAGGATCCTGCCTTCCAGCTACAAAGTGTAGCAGATTGTGCAGCAATCACAAAATGCATGTCTGGGAACAGCAGTCTCCTGATCTTTCCTCATCTTTCCTACCTGGTGCTTCATTCCCTGGTATGAACAGGTTTTATGTTAGAACTGGGGTTTGTTGCTTCACCCTTCATTGTTTGGGGATTAGATAACAGTAATCCTGATTTCAGAGAAGTAGTGGTGCAGGGTAAAATATAACTAAAGGTAATCAAGTGAGCATCATGGCTCAACACCAATAATTAACCATTTGGAATTCAGCTGTTACCAGGCACAGGTCCAAATCAAGGAGACTGGCCAAATGACAGCTTGTAGAAACCTCCCTGTGGATTTACCTTGTACCTCAGTACCAAATAGCTCCTGTCTGAGCACACACCACTGTGGAGTGAGTGCAGCACTCTAGCTGAGCAGCACAGCTCTGTAGGAACACGCTGTTCTCTGTGCTGCGTCCAGCACCAAGGACCGATGCAATGCCAGGTACATTCTAAGTGCAGACTTCTGAGATCACAGCAGGCCCTCGTCCAGAAAATGTGAAGTGGAACAGAAATCTACTGATGCTGTTTGGCACACTAGGAGTAGGAAATACAGGGCAGAGATGGCTAATGCACAAAACATAACATCTGGGCTGAACAGATTTACAGATCTATTTGTAATAGACATTAGAGAGAGACATTAAGGCTGGCAGACTGCAGGGTGGTGCTTGGAGCAAATGCCCTTTGCTACCCGTGAAAGGCTTATGAAGAGACTAGAGCAGAAAGGAAATCACATTAAAACAGAATCACAGAATTACTGAGGCTGTAAAAGACCTCTAAGATCATCCAGCCCAGCCTATGACCTGACATCACCATATCAACCAGACCGGGGCACTAAGTGCCAGATGCAGTCTGTCCTTAAACATCTCTAGGGATGGGGACTCCACCACTGCCCTGGGCAGTCCATTCCAGTGTCTGATCACCCTTTCCGTGAGGAGGGGCTTTCTAATATCCAATCTAACCCTCCCCAGGCAGCTTCAGGCCCTGCCCTCTTGTCCTGTCACTAGTTGCCTGGGAGAAGAGCCTGACCCCCACCTGACTACAACCTCCCTTCAGGGAGTTGGAGAGAGGGAGAAGG
>JAOXOE010004158.1:0-25282 GCA_028565055.1 Phoeniculus purpureus
GAAGTGATCCTGCTGTGGCAGGGGGATTGGACTAGATGATCTTTTGGGGTCCCTTCCAATCCCTAATGACTCTATGACCATGAGAACATGGCCCAATAGCTGAATAAGGGTCAGTATTGGGACCAGCTCTATTCAATCTATTCATTAATGACTTGGGATTAGGGTGCACTGTCAGCAAGTCTGCAGATGACACAGAGCTAGGAGAAGTGGCTGACACTCCAGCAGGCTGCTGCCATTCAGTAGGACCTGGACAGGCTGGAGAGTTGAGTGGGGAAACACTGAATGACCCATAACAAGGGCAGTGTAGGGTCTGGCATCTGGGTAAGAACAACCACAGGGACCAGGATAGGTTGGGGACTGACCTGTTGGAGAGCAGGGTAGGAGAAACAGATCTGGGGATGCTGGCGGCCCTCAGGAAGGCCAGGAGCTATCAATGGGCCCTGGTGGTTGAGAAGGCCAGTGACATCCTGCGGTTGATCAGAAAGAGGGAGGTCAGCAGATTGAGAGAGGCTCTCCTCCGCTTCTAGCTTGCCCTGGTGAGGCTACATCTGGAATAGTGTGTCCAGTTATGGGCCCCTCAGTTCCGGAAGGACACAGAACATCTGGAGAGAGTCCAACACAGAGCCACAAGGATGATGAAGGGAGTGGAGCACTTCCTTATGAGAAAAGGCTGAGGGAGCTGGGTCTCTTGAGCTTGGAGAAACAGAGACTGAGGGGTGACCTCATGAATGTTGATCAGTAAAGAAGGGTGGGTGTCAGGAGGATGGAGCCAGGCTCTGTTCAGGGGCACCCAATGATAGGACAAGGGGCAATGTGTGCGAGCTGAAACACAAGAGGTTCTACATCAATCTGAGAAGTAATTTCTTCATGGTGAGGGTGACAGAGCCCTGGAAGGGGCTGCCCAGGGGGGTTGTGGAATCTCCTTCTCTGGAGATATTTAAAACCGGCCTGGCCATGTTCCTGTGTGACTGGATCTAGGGGATCCTGTTGTGTCAGAGGGCTTGGACTGGATGATCTTTCGAGGTCCTTCACAATCCCAAACATTCTGTGATTCTGTGATTAACTACAAATCCAGTATTGTCTCAACTCTGAGCAGTTCTGTTGGAGTAGCGGCTATAGAAAAGCATGACCACACGTGTTGCTGCATGAGCATCATCACAAGCTGCCATCCTGATGCCATCCTGACCACCTTTAGAAGCCAATGAAACAGATGTATAGGACGTTCTACATGGAACTTTTTCATCTGAAAACATTCCATGCCCTTAGTCCGCATCTGTGACTTACTCCTTTCTTTCTCTACGACGTTGTTGTCCCTCTAGCATTTAGAAAAACAAGATTAAGCTATTGCAGTACACGATTTCAGACTGCGAGCAAACTGTCAGCCTATTGATGCTGTTAATATTTCCGTATGGAACAGAAAAATATTAAACATCGTTTGGGATAAATTATTCAAGGAAGAAGATAATGCTGTGGTTTTTATTAAACAACAACGTCCAAGTAGCGCTCACAGGTTCCTTTCCATTTTCCTTTCTGCTCAGGCTGTTGGCAGTGGTGGAAGAGCGGTCCCCAACCACTGCTCGCTCCAAGACAACAGTTGTCATCAAGCTACCAACTTCTTCCTTCCCTGTAGCCAAGAGTTGCCTCCAAGACCAAGGCTGGAAACAACCACTGTGAGGAAGACATGGGAGACGTGCAGCTGTCTGTGGAACCCACAGTCACTCTGCAGGTTCTCCAGTGATGACAGCTGTGCGCTGAGCTCTGGTGGAGGAGGAGCCAGCAAAAGCCACATGCAGAGCAGCTCCCATGATGACCACACCAAGCACAAGAACCAGCCGACATCATGAACACGTTTAACTTAGAACTTAAGCTTCACATGCAGCTGCGGACCGCACAGGGGCATGCACGGGGTGCAGAAAGGGAAGGGTTAACAGAATACTGCTGGCATCAAATAAAACAGGCTTGGCTGGAGCCAGGCTGAAGAAAAAAATCAAGTTACTGCTAGCTATGACTTCTTTAAACTGGTCATTGACAGGAGAAACCGACGAAAAACACAGAAAGTACATCAAAACCGTATTTTTATAAAAGAAGGGTTGAAAAGAACAAATGTGTTGAGAGCCAGTGGGTGGGTTTTAAGATTTATGTGTATAATTTTCCCTGCATTTACCTCATGTCTTCTTAGCTTACAGCAGCTATCGAAGTTGTCTTAGGTTGCAGCAGCTGTCTGTCCTCTCAGAGCGACTAACGACGACTGTCGTTAGCAGGCACAACACGAACTACTGGAACTAGCGCTACTGCGACCAAACTGAGTCCGGCTGGGAGCAGGTTGTGATTTCCACAGGCACTAAGGGCACAACTTAGTGCCCTTGTTTTTTGTACAACTTACTCATCAAATTCGATTAACGAATTCCTCAGAAATCGGAACACACCAGACCGTCTTCATTTGTCAAAACTCAGAGGAACCTGAGTCCCGTTCGCAGTCTGAATGAGACTTTACAAGGTTCTTACCTTGAAAGGTCTCGTTTTCGGGGCTTTAGAAGAAGCACTAGGTTGCAGGGAAAGTGGCATACAAGATTTGCTGGACATTCAGGTGTTTTCACTCGTTAACATTCGCGGGTGACCGCAGGCTACTTCTGTATTTCCTTCCGATAATTGCACCGTAAGAATCAAACAGAGGGTTGTCTATCACCTGTGGACCCAGCTTGCTGAACCTCCCTTACTTGAATAAACATCCAAAGCCACAACTCACAAACTACTCAAACACATCGATTTTCACAATCCACCACGACTCAGCGACTGATGCTCCCCTATCCCAGCCGTAACGTGATTTTACATTCAGCTACGTGAACGTGTGGGTGTGCGAACTGAGTGAGCCCGAAGGTGCAACCTGTTTTGATTGCAGGAAACAGGACCTTCCAGCTGTAAATTCTGCAGAACACCTCATCGGCCGGCACACACACAGAATCTGCATTCCATCAGGATTTATTTCAGAGCGGCAGGGAGGAGAACGCTCCCAAACCCCTCTCGTCTATTTATGCACCTCGAGGCTTCACAAAGGACAGTTCCACCCAAACCAAAACGAACTACTCCACTGTCAAGCTGACTGGTTAGATATTGTTAACGTGTAATAATATGTCTGTGATATACAACCAGCCCCCCAATTCTGTGCCGTGTCACTTCAAACTTCCAAGTGGAGCATCTCATCCTCCAGCAGAGTCAGTATGTGTTGCTCACTGGCAGGATTGGAAGGGACCTTAAAGATCATCCAGCTCCAATCCCCCTGCACAGGCAGGGACACCTTCACTCGAGCAGGTTACTGAGGGCTTCATCCAACCTTCCAGGGATGGGGCAGCCACCACATCCTTCAGCCACATTCATTTCAAACACGAACAAAACACTTTGCTGTGAGACCTCTCCCCTGGCCACACAAATGTGGCATCCAGAGACTACCCCACAGCAACACACAACCTCCTCTCAGATGCTCCAAAGTGCTTTGAAAGTGAACCCCACATCAACAGGTTACTGGACAACATGTGCAGTTCAGTGGGGCTGGGTTTGGTTTAGGGCTACAGAGCTCCCAAGGACCCAGCAGAACGCTGCTGAGATGGCTCCACAGGGACGACAGCACTTACATTGGATTCATTAATTAATTCTCCCAATCGTGTTAGTAATTTTAAATAAATGGAATTAAAGTACCTGAAACTTCAGCACTGGTACTCAATTTCTGATGTTACGTCATCACCTTGATGACTTAACCAAGGTAGACCCTTCCCAGGAGACAACACAAGCCGGCAGCTCGGAGTCGCCACCTGCGTTAACTCCATTTATTGTTATTCAGCTGACACGAATTAAAACTCAACCAGAAGATGTATTTTTGAAACACAGGCTCTGCAGGGATCCCAAACCAACGGGATTTAAGGGAATATCGAACGGCTCAGGAGAAAGAAAAGCAGGTGATGTGAGGACAGAGTGCTTCTGCGTGTTCTGCTCGCAGAACTAAAGGTGCTCGCTGGTCTTTGTGGACCCTTTGGTGGAAGGGTGAGAAGACCCTTCCACCACAGTGTTTGAATTAGTGCCTGTGCAGAGATATCCGAGTGGAAGGGGAGCGCTAATCATTCAAACAGCACAGGCTGGGGAGGTAGGAGCTGCTTTAATGACTACTTCACACGGTGCATATTTCCCGAGCGGGCAAGAACTAGCCTCGATCCTCTACCGTAACGTTTGAAAATTTATTGATCCCAACCGCATTGAACTCAATAAAAATTGCCCTCATTATTACAGGGCCTTTTAAAAACAACCGGGGATGACAGTGTAATTGGAGAGATGCACTCTTGTAATACAGCCACTCCTCAGAAAGCAAATAAAACCTAATAAATAAATAAATAAATAAATAAGTGCACGTGGCAACTGAATAAAAGGTAGTCGTGCCTTGAATTATCAAACCCCCAATGCGCTCACGCACAGCCGTTCGGCGGCGGTGGTTCTGCGTGGCACCTTCCCCGCGCTGGGGCACCCGTTCTCCAACTGTACATTGTCACGACTGCTCTGAGGTCCCCACCTCGGGGATCACTGAATCAGTTTGACTGGAAAACACCTTTAAGCTCCTCAAGTCCAGCTGTTCCCCCCAGTATTAACAGGACCCCCCACTAACCCCTGTCCCTCACCCCATGTCCCTACAGCTTTGCAACCCCTGCAGGAATAAAGACTCCCTGCCACTGGCCCTGGGTGTCCTGAGCCAGACCTGGGGAATCCCTGTGGGGCAGAATGTTGTCCTCACGGCCAAGCTCACCCTCCCCTGGGGTAACTTGAGGCTGTTTCTCTTGTCCTATCATTTGTTCCTGGGGAGAAGATACCAACCCCCACCTGGCTCCAAACTCCTGAACTTCAGGCAGTTGTGGAGAGCCAGAAGGTCTTCCCCCAGCCTCCTGTTATCCAGTTCTCCCCAGTTCCCTCAGCTGGTCCTCATAGCACTGGTGCTCCAGCCCCTTCCCCAGCTCCATTCTCTTCTCTGGACCCACTCCAGCCCCTCCATCCTTCTGGCAGAGACCCAGGATTTTACGTGGGGTCTCCCAAGTGCCCAGTACAGGAAGATGATCCCTGCCCTGGTCTTGCTGGCCACCGCAGTGGTGATATAAGCTAAGATGCCATTGGCCTTCCTGGGCACCTGGGTACACACCAGCCCATCTCCAGCTGCTGGTGACCAATCCCCCCCACTCCCCAATATCCTTTTCCCTGGACAGTTTCCAGCTGCTCTGCCCCAGCCTGGAGCAGGGCAGGGGACTGGTGTGACTCAAGAGCTGGACTTTGTGAAGCTCAGACCACTGGCCTTGGCCCCTTGCTCCAGCCTGTCCGTGGTTTAGAATGTTTTCTAGTACTTACTACAAAGCTTCAGATTAGGAACCTGAACCTGGATCTGCATCTCACACATTTTCATAGTGAAGTCCCGCATCAGTTCGAATGACAAGAAGCGTGGGTCATTGAGCCACCCTGAAACCATCAGCTGACAAAGAAAACCTGCTAATACTGCAGTAGCAGCACTAACCCCATTTCCCCACCTATTTCAACCACGCAGTTGGATAGGAAGAACCTGCTAAGCAGCAAACTGATGGTGTTTCCATCACTTGTGATGTTCAGCCGTGAACGCGCCAGGCAAATACCCAAGTTAATGGTGAGTTACGCTGTAGTGTCTTAATTCCACCTTCCCATCTGTGATTCTCTTGAGCCTTCGTTGAGTAACAGATGGTAACATCGAGCAGCACCACAACGACCTGGTCTGTACGGTGGAAAAGAAACCATTGTGCTCCTACTGTCCCTCATAAAAACACAACACCTCCTTGCGGAATGACTTATGATTAAGGCCGGATAGTGCCAAAGCCACTTGGAAAAGCAGGACTACTACCAGCTGACTCAGAATTGCCAGTCTTGCCAAACACACACAAACCCAAAATCAGAAAGAATTCAAGATTTTTTTCAATTTAAGTAACAAACACTGTAGTGGTGCAAAACTGCCAGACAGTGTTCTGAGCGGTCTGGGCAATCACGTTGCTAAAAGAATGGAGAACACACTTAAAATACACTTTAAATATATTAAAAAAAATACACTTAATACATAAAAATATTTTCTATAAAATGTATATAAAAATATATTTATATCTAAATATATATTTGCATATAAAAATATACTTTAAATAAACTCCCTGCACATTCCTACCCTATTGGTTTATTTTTGTTAAGTTCTAGAAGAAAGTCCTAAAGGAAATCCACAGATGAGAAATCTGTTTCAAAACCCTACATCTCGTCACACCAAACACCCAGCACTGAGCCCCAAGAACTGACTTACTGGGAAATGTAGTAACAGTGAGAAGAAAGGTGGCAGGAGAACAGTGCTAGAGCCCCTGGTGGGTTCAGGCATGCACAGCATGAAGTGTGTGCAGCGCAGCACAGAGAAGCATAAGTGCTCTCAGAGAATCCACACGTGGATCCTGTAGATGCTGAACATCCTGAAGATGCTCTCACAGAATCCATCCATGGTCCAGCTGACCGTACCCATGGAAAATTGAATCACATCAGTATTATATTCTTGGTCTAGTTGATGCCAGAGGAATCCACACGTTTCTATACAGCCTCTGAGCGAGGTGTCGTCTCTTGCACTTCTGCTGTAGCAGCACCACTATGGATCAAGTGAGAAGTCAGCTAACAAAACAACTAAGAGGATCCGTAAAAGCAGAAACCATTTTCACTTGCGACTAGGCATTTAAGAAAACAGAGACTGATGAAGGAACCATAATTATTCCAGAAAACCAAACAATTTTGCAACTGAAATCTGGCCGGGAAATTGAAAAGACATCAATTCACCATTAGATGCTAAAACCATTGAATTATAGTTTATATTTTATTCTATGATTCTGTCATTAGATGCCAGAAAGCAGAACTATGGACTCGGTCTTCGAGTTTCTCTATTTTCGGTGTGTAACAGAACCCACACGTTCTTTATCTACAGATGGCAGCTCTAGCTCCAAAATTCTTCTTATTGATGTTTTCATATTAATCCACATCATTCACCTGCGACTGACTGTCTGAAGCTGCTGAACGTTTGTTTTCCATCTGGATCCCCCAGCACCAGCTGCAGTTAAGGTGAAGAACGCTACTCTATACCAGAATTCACTGCTCAGAGCTGTTTTAGGAACTGGAAAAATCAAACTAATCTCAGCACATGTAGCTTATGTTTGTTCTTGAAGCCATCCCACCACAGAACAATCACAAGTGTGAGGACACATTAAAGCAGTTAAAATTACCGCTTCCCGCTGCTCTTCTCTAGGAGCCAAGAGAACTGATAACAGTATACTTCCCAGGTCATGGTCAGGGTAATGCGGATCCTTCAGACTCAAGGTCACATCTGTTTGCCTAGGAGACAAAAACACAGGCATTTATTCTGATGTCAGATGATGAAACGTTTGAGTCACGAGAACTAAGGGCATCGGGATTTGCATGAAGCTGCTTGGAAAAGATGTCACCGATGTTTCTACCACTAAGTACCGCAGCCCAGCTCATACATAAACGCTGTTTACTTACGAATAAGCACTGAAGCAACTACACCCCAACGGTGACGTTAGTGGATTAAAACCCCTAAAAAGTCAATTCAAGCAGTAGGTGGCAATGATGAGAATGAAGATAACGTAAACACTACATTACAGTGGGTGTAAAACTAACCTCACTGTAGGCACTGCAGAAGATGTAGTGTGGGGTATTGACAGCCCCACACTAACAATTAATATGTTAACGATATTATGAACAGCCACACTACGGTAGTTCCTTAAGCGTAAGTGGTTTTCCTCAGCTAGTTTTATGTGGTTTAGGTTTACATGATTATTTATCCAGCATAATGTCCTACTTGCAGTTCCACAATTGCAGTAGCATGGCCACCAAATTGAGATAGGGGGTTCTGCCAATCTGGTCAGCCCTGGTGGAAGAGCACCTGCTGTCCTGTGTCCAGCTCTGGAGTCCCCAACACAAGAAGGACATTTGGCTGTTGGAGCGAGTCCAGAGGAGGCCACAAGGATGATCAGAGAGCTGGAGCCCCTCTGTTCTGGGGACAGGCTGAGGGAGTTGGAGCTGTTCAGCCTGAAGAAGTTCTGGGGGGGATCCTAGAAGTGACCATCCAACCCCAGGAAGGGCCTGTCAGAAGGCTGGGGAAGACTGTTCCCAAGAGGAGGGAATGATAGGATGAGGGGTGATGATCTGAATCTGGAAAAGGGCAGAGTGAGGCTGGACAGGAGGAAAAAGTTCTTGAATCTGAGGGTTGGGGATCCCTGGAACAGGCTGCCCAGAGAGGAGGTGGAGGCCCCATCTCTGGAGGCATTCAAGGTCAGGCTGGATGAAGCTGTGAGCCTGGTGAGTGACGACCCTGCTTGGTGCAGGTAGGTTGGACTGGATGGCCTTTGGAGGTCCTTTCCAACCCAACACATTCTACGATTCTATGATTCTACTAGCAGATAACTATAAAGAATTACTTCGTAGGGTTGGATTGGATGCCCTTTGGAGGTCCTTTCCAACCCAACACATTCTATGATTCTACTAGCAGATAACTATAAAGAATTACTTTGTAGGGTTGTTTGTGCAGTACCTGTTCAATTCCAGCGAAGTGAGATCCAAAAATGCCGAACCAATGAAGTCATCTTGAAGTCCAAAGTCATAGTCAAAGACCTAAAACGCACAGGAGAGCTTTTGAGTAACAGAAATCTCTACTTTTACACAAATTTTCTTTGTTTGATGAATGATTCTTGAAACATCTTCTCCTCAACATGTCAAACCAAGACTATTGGAAACCACCCTGCAGCTTTCCAGACATAAAATCAAGTTTGATTCTATGTAAAAGTCACAATGCAACAGGCACAGGACATCCAACGTCTAGACCACATGTGCGAACAACACCAACTTCATAAAACAGAAGAATTTTTACAAACCAAAAGAAGAGCTAAAGGACAAAAAAGGACTTGCTGCGCATTATTTGCTATCTTTATCAATTTTGCAAACGACAGGGAAGAGGCTGTGAAAATTGGGTTAATACTGCACTTGAGTCAGCAAGAGGAATGACAAAAATGTAGGGTTTGAAGTTTGTGTAAATTTCTAGGGTCAGAAGTCCTGTAAGATGAAAAATTAACTCTGTGTGTGTGCGAGGAAAGAGGACCTGTGACGAGGACCCTACCTGCTAACTCCCAACCTAAAAGAGCATGTGTGGACCGTACACGGAAGAGTGTCGGTGATTTGGGATGGATGAAGCCTTCCCAAGTGAGAAGGAGAAATAACAGATGAACTGGGGTTGGTTTTTTGAGGGAAATAAACAAAAAAAGGTGGTTGAAAATGAAAACGATAGCTGTGACAGAAAATTAGCACCGAAAAATGGGAAAAAGTCAATTAACGAAATTGCCTTTGAGGTAACACAGATTTTCTTGGCAATATTGCTGTGAGAATTGCTAAGGCTGTTCCTGTGCAACTGGATCTAGGGGATCCTGTTGTGGCGGGGGATTGGACTGGATGATCTTTTGAGGTCTCTTCCAATCCCTAATGTTCTGCGATTCTGTGATGGGAACACACCGTCAGCTCTGAGAGTGGGGTGGGTAGTAATGAGAACATTTAAACCTAGGTTCACACTCTTCTACTTTGGTGTGAATCCTTCAACCACTGTAGTGTTGGAACTGTTTCCCAGGAGACAGTTAGAGCTGCTCATCTTTCCCAAATACCTTGACATGGGTAGATTTAGACTGGATGTGAGGAGGAAGTTCTTCACCATGAGAGTGGTGAGAGCCTGGACTGGGTTGCCCAGGGAGGTGGTTGAGGCCCCATCCCTGGAGGTGTTTAAGGCCAGGCTGGATGAGGCTCTGGCCAGCCTTATCTAGGGTGGGGTGTCCCTGCCCATGGCAGGGGGATTGGACTACATGATCTTTCAAGGTCCCTTCCAAACCCTAATGATTCTATGATTCTATGGTTCTAAGTTTGTAGAAATGTCTACACTTTGGTGTCGTTTTACATCACAAATCACAGTAACATCAACTTTGCAAGCATCAGTTGCTTTCATTTTAACAGTAGATAGGGGTCACTTCTTCTGGTCCATACATTTGAGTAACTCTGAAGTGATGGGACCACTGAAAGTGGCAAACACTTCCCACAACCCCACCACAGCCAACTGCAGCAAAGCTGCCCTCTTAAACGATGTTTTTTTGTCATTTTTTTGAAATAGCTTCAAAATAATGACATAAATCTCAGAAATAATGAGATAGAAAGTCCCAACTCTAAACTTCAAACTAGATTTTAGCAAAAATCCAGACCCCAAATATTTGTTGTTTTTCGGTTTTGGTTTTGGGTTTTATGTGTTTATTTCTCCTTTCAAACAGCACAAATTCAGGAAAACTATTTCAACTTGCTTAGCAACAAAAATGAGAGAAAAAGAGCAAATTTATCTAATTACCACATCCTGCAACTAAATACTCACTGAGCTTCTTCACTGATAATGTTTCAGCCTTTTGAATTACTGGAACCGTTTGATTCAGACACATGTTCCAGCAGAAGAAAAAGACATCTTCACTGCCCCATAAATCTTGTAATCTTAATACCACTGTTATTCTTACATGCTTTCACAAACAGCTACCACTGTCAGCAAACAGACCCATTTGTTCAGCAGAGAGCTGAGTCTAGCCTTAAGCTGAACTTGAATCCGCTCTCACACACCTCTCAATAGAGAAGTGATGCAAACACATCTGCTCTAACTGAAAGAAAGATGATGTGGCAAACAGAGCAAACATTTTTCTCCACTCTGTGGATGAAGTGCTGACATCACACAAATGTCAAGAGATAAAAATGGTTGTCAGGAGAGGAGAGAACAACATAAAAAGCAGATCTGCTGAACGCATAGTCTTAAAAGTGTGGTCTGTTCTCAAGGATAAATTAGTGCCGGTTTTTCTTACATATTTTTCTCTTTATACAAAGAGCAACTGAGTATTGGCATCATTTGGTGAGTGATCTGATCTGTGTGTGGTGAGTGAGGCAATAAAGACTGGAGCTCATTGTTTGAGTAGTCTTACAGATCCACTGAAAAACAGAGCAATAACAGCAAAAAGTGTAATAGAAGAATCACAGAGGAGAAGAAACGGTTATACCCCTGAGGTGGAGTTTAGATGGAGCAAAATGAAAGGAAACCTATGTCAGGGAGGTTGTGGCTGGATGTTAGGAAGAATTTCTTCACTGAAAGGTTGATCAATCATTGGAGCAGGCTGTCCATGGCACTGGTGCAGTCACGGTCCCTGGAAGGATTAGAACACTGTATGGATCTGGTGCTTGGGGAGATGGTTTGGTGCTGACCTGGCAGAGATGGGTCAAAGGTCGAACTTGATGATCTTAATTCTGTGATTGATTCTGTTAAAGGTGTTTGGTAGACTCTACTGAAGAACCAAGGAAAGCATCTGGATCTTTTAAATACCCATCCACATCACACCGGCTCCCACCAACTTTTGTAATTCACAAGAAAGTATGTTAGAAAAAAAGGTTTTGTGGATTTCTGCGTACTTTGCACCCTAAACAGCAGACTGAAAGGAAGACAAACCATAGGCAACCAGTTGGCAAGTCCAGTGAAGTTGTTTATTGAAGTGCATAGCTGGAAAGTGAACAGTTACATCAAATATAAGCTGGATGAGCTATAGACTAGTGTAGCCCTTGAACAAGCAATAGGACAAAGAGAAACAGCCTCAAGTAGCATGGAGGAGGGTTTAGCCTAGACATTAGGAAACCTTCTTCATGGAGAGGGTCATCAAGCCTTGGGACAGGCCAGGAAGGGGGTTGATTCCCCAACCCTGGCTGTGTTTCAAAGTTATGTACATCTGGAACTTAGGGACATGGCTTAGTGGTGGCCTTGGTAGAGTTAGGTTAATGGCTGTATTTGCTGATCTCAATGGTTTTTTTCGCAGCATAAACAGTTCTACGATGCTATGAACAACCGAAACTGTGAAAGCTCAGAGTGTAAACTTTTGATAAAACATGTTTTCTGAACTATTATCACTCTCTAAATTGATTTAAACCTTCGAGACTGGCTGAGGTGACTCAATAAGACTCACTGGGCACTGGTGAAGCTTCTGGACACAGAGATCAATGCATAATTAATCCATTTCCTTGTATGCAAAAAACTATTATTAGCCTGTCAGTCATTTCAAACAGAAACAACCTACAGAGAGTAATGTCACAGATTCAGAGCTTGGGTCACTGGTTTGTTCACTTGTTCATGCCTGCTCTTATGAAACCATATTTACCGTATATTTAATTACATCTCTGTCTATGCTTATGCAAGTTTCTTGGTGTGCTACAGATGCCCTTCCCTATGTGCCTCCACATTTGGTTACCAAGGGTTGTGCTGGATCACACTGAAATTTTCAGTTGGTGCTTTTTAATTAGTAAACTGTACTGTGCTACCATGACTGCAGAAGGACAGTGTTGTACTGCCATAAAGAACAGCACCCGTCTTTTCCTGAGCTTATTTTTGGAGCGTTTCTTGTATATTGTTATTTTCAGTTGCTCGAGCACATTGCTCCAAATGCAATCTAAGACATGATGGGATTTGTTCTCACTTTCATTTGGCCTAATTTGATGAGTGCTTTTTCCCAGGACTTTTGCAATAGGAATTAGATAGCCTTTGTGTCGTGTAAAAGTCTCAAGAAGGCAGGATTGTAAAAACAATAAAGAATATCTAACTGCAAGCCAAAAATAGGAACCACAGCACTTGACAATCTTTAGAGCAGTTTTTACAGCGACAGAAAAAGAGAGGAGGTCAAGCAACAAAGAACAGGTAGGTGTGACAGGGAAAGCAACGGAAAGTGAAGGTTTTGCGGTGTAAAGCAAACAGTAAAGGAATCTGCATTACAGATCCTTCACCAGGGACCCTGCAGAGAAAGTGAGAACAAATCCCATCATGTCTTAGAAAGGGAAGTCTCACTTTTCTGTTTTTCTCTTTGTTTGTTAGGGAAAAGGGAACACACACATTTCAGAGCATTCCTGCATGCTGGTAGGTCCAGTCCACTATTTAAAATCATGCTTTACATCCCTCATATTTTTCTTATCATGGTACAGCCGGGTGCTAAAATACACGTGGAATCACTGGTCAATGAACAGATTGACATGCTTGAATTCTGGCAACTGTTAACATACCCAAATGAACAGAAACCTTATACAAGGTACCGTATGTGACCAGGATAAGCCTTACAGAGATACGCAAAGATGTCACGGGCACACTGTTTCCTGACACACTATTATACTTCCATAGATTTCAAAGAAGTCACCACATGATTTATGCTGCTAAAGACTTGTCTCGCTGTATGTGTTATAAACTGTAATGTTTGGTCTGTTAAATAAACATCACTTCTGAGGTGAATGAAACACAACTTCAGACCATGTAACAGAAACGCTTTCTGAAGAATAATCTATGACAAAGTCCAGGGCAGAAGGTTTTCTGCAAGCAAGGTTAATTTTTAAATTATCTCCTCAAAAATCACACTTTTCCTTAGTTTTTGAAGAAGCATATTCTGTTCTTGTCATGTGACGGTACAAGTAGAACATTTCATGGCCAAGAAAAGCAATATTCCATCAAAGTGCAGGAGAAGACAATAGGTGTCAAGAAACAAAGAAGACAGTCAAAGCCACTGTCTAAACTAATTCGTGCTGTGCTCTGTTAGGCATAGACTCATTCTTGGTTGGTCTTTCTATGAAACATTATGACATTGGCCAGCAGGAGTATGGAGGTTATCATCTCCCTGTATTCAACATTGGTGAGGCCACATCTTGAGTGTTGTGTCCAGTTTTGGGCACATCAATACAAGAGAGATGTGGAGGTGCTGGAGCAGGTGCAGAGGAGGGCAAATAAGCTGAAGGGCCTGGAGAATAAATCTTATGAGGAAAGACTGAGAGAGCTGGGGCTCTTTAGTTTGAAGGAGACTGAGAGGAGACCTCATCACTCTCCGCAACTACCTGAAAGGAAAGGTTGGTGCTGCTCTCTTCTCACAAGCGATTAGTGATAGAACAAGAAGGAATGGTTTCAAGATACAACAGGGTAGGTTTAGACTAGATATCAGGAAGAATTTTTTCATGGAAAGGGTGGTCAAGCACTGGAATAGGCTTCCCAGGGAGGTGGTTGAGTCGCCATCCCTGGATGAGTTTAAAGATCGTTTGGATGAGGTGTTGAGGGTTATGGTTTAGGGGTTAAGGTAGGGTGGATGGTTGGACTGGATGATCCCAGGGGTCTTTTCCAAACAGAGTGATTCTGTGATTCTGTGACTAATAATTAACTAGAATCAGAAAACTGGAATAACTTGAGTGATCAAGGACCTCAGGATGTTTCCAGCCCAGCCTCCATCAGTATCAGCTCTGGCATCAGTGCAGGTGGGTCAGGGCTTTATACAACTATGCCTTGAAAACCTCCAAGGATGGAGATGGCACAACTTTGATGATTGGGCGAAGGCTACAACCTGACAGTCTCAGTGACCTTCACTCCAATTTCTTTATGTTTCTTGCACTGGAGGACCAAAGACTGAATGAACTGTCTTGAACTCTTCCCAGATGCCTCGGTTTCTTTACTTGAAGTGTATATCCACAGTGTTCTCCACAATAAGATGTCAAATGTTGACGACACTCCACACGTCTTGACATTTTAATCTCTAGATAGGGAGCCTGTGACATCAGTTTGTGTGATACAGTTGTAGAAAAGCAAGTCTAGAAGGAATGAAAAACCCTCATGGTCATTCATCCTGGCAAATACACACCAGCAGGTCTGGCTTCCATCCTTTGCAACATGGTTGAGGCTATAAAAGTAAGATCAGCGTTCATGGATAAACACAATGTGTTGGATAAAAGTCGTCAGGGCTTATCTCAAGGGAAGTCCTGCTTTCCTAATCAGTCACAGTTTACTGGGCATTCAGTAAGCATGTGGCTGATGGGGATGCAGCGTGTGTTATACACTTGAAGTTTTTAAAAGGGTTTTGATAAGACTCTATAATATTGTTAAACAAACCAAGTTGCCAAGGGGTTGCTAATCCAAGTTTTTGTACTGAAGCTGGTGAAACTGTAGGAAGTCACACTTTTCAGGAGTCAGCAGTGGGAGTCCTTTGGATTCTTCAAATTAACAGAACACTTTTGTGGAAAAATAGGACAAAAATGAGACAGTGGGTATGTCCTCCAGATCTGAGAAAGTGCATTAACACTCCAGTAATTAGAAGAAAATTCCCTGCTTCCTTCCCAGGCATTAGGATTCATCATGTTCCTGTGTGACTTGATCTAGGTGATCCTGTTCTGGTGGGGGAGTTGGGCTACAGGATCTTTTGAAGTCACTTCCAATCCCTAACATTCTGTGATTCCGTGACTACAGCTGCGAAGGGTTTATGAGTTCACCAACCACCGCTCCCTCTTGTGTACCTCCTCACGACTGCCTGTTCAGGCTTAGAGGCTGCATTTTGGGCATACCTCCCCAGTTCTCCTCAGGAAGTTGCTCATCAGGTGTTCTATGTCTCTCATCTCTGATCATAAATGAATCCTACACTGGACTCCTTCACTTAGGCTGTAGTGTCAACACTCAAATCATCTGAGATCCTTACCACTGCATCAGCTAATATTCTTCTCACTGTCTCAGCTTCCAAGAGAAAAATCAATGTTATAAAGAAATCACATTGATGTCTTTCCCATAAACAAGCCCTTTGAGCAGAAAACTGCTTGTTTCTAGCTCTTATGTAGAATAGACCCTTATTCCAGCAGTACTTTTCAAGGTGACTCACCTCCTCCCCATATCTGACAGGATTCTTTGGTGATTTCCTTAGGATAATGCAATAACAGCTTCTTTATTATTAAACACAAATGTCTCTAAAATTGACATCTAACAGGCAAACAGCATTCCAGCTCAGTAAGTTCCTCTTGCCCAGTAAAGATTTCTTCCTGCTTGGGTCATTGGTCTATCTATTGTCACTCAAATCTTCAAAAAGGGTAAGAAGGAGGACCCAGGTAACTGTAGACTAGTCAGCCTCACCTCCATCCCAGGAAAGGTGATGGAACAATTTGTCCCTGACACTGTCTCTAGGCACATCAAGGACAAGAGTTTCATTAGGGACAGTCAGAATGGCTTTACAAAAGGGAGGTCATGCTTGACCAACCCGATAGCCTTTGATGAGGGCATAACCAGGTGGATGGATGATGGCAGAGCAGTGGATGTGGTCTATGTTGGCTTCAGTAAGGCATTTGCACAGTCTCCCACAGCATCATTGCAACCAAACTGAGGCAGTGTGGTCTGTACGATCGGGTAGTGAGGTGGATAGTGAACTGGCTGCAGGATAGAAGTCAGAGAGTAGCGGTCAATGGGACAGAGTCTAGTTGGAGGCCTGTATCTAGTGGAGTCCCCCAAGGTGGGTACTGGGACCAGTCCTATTCAATCTATTCATTAATGACTTGGATGAGGGATTAGAGAGCGCTGCCAGCAAGTTTGCTGATGGCACAAAGCTGGGAGGAGTGGCCAACACCCCAGACTGTTGTGCTGCCACTCAGAGTGACTTGGACAGTCTGGAGAGCTGGGCAGAGAGAAATTTAATGAACTATAACAAGATCAAGTGTAGGGTCTTGCATATGGGCATGAAGAACCTCAGGCAGCCGTTTAGGTTGGGGCCTGACCTGTTAGAGAGCAGTGTAGGAGAAAGGGACCTGGAGGTCCTGGTGGACAGCAGGATGACCATGAGCCAGCAGTGTGCTCTTCTGGCCAAGAGGGCCAACAGCATCCTGGGGTGGATCAGAAGTGGGGTGGTTAGCAGATCAAGAGAGGTTCTTCTTCCCCTCTGCTCTGCCCTGGTGAGACCACACCTGGAGTATTGTATCCAGTTCTGGGCCACTCAGTTCCGGAAGGACACAGAGCTGCTGGAGAGAGTCCAGTGCAGAGACACAAAGATGAAGGCAGTGGAACACCTCCCTTATGGGGAAAGGCTGAGGGAGCTGGGTCTCTTTAGCTTGGAGAAAAGGAGACTGAGGGGTGACCTCATTAATATTTATAAATAGGTGATCCTGCTGTGGCAGGGGAATTGGATCTTCTGAGGGCCCTTCCAATCTCTAGTATTCTGTGATTCTGTGGTCTAGGTTTCCCATAGTCGCATCTTTTCATCTATCAATTACTCCTTCATTCTCTGAGAACATAAACCAGACAGTTCTCACTTCAAACGTTCAGAGAAATTCTGAGGGAGAACAGAATATGTAGAGAACAGCCTGCATGTGTATCTATTACAACAGTCTGAATTAGTCATACTTAGGTCAACAGAACTAAAAGCTCAAATGCACCTCCCTTATCATAACCAGAAACACAGTCAGATGAGACTTCATACTAGGGGCAGTATGAAATATGGGAACCATAACAGCTGAGCTAACGCTAGATGCCATTCGAGTTGATAGGTAACAACATACTATTCAGAGGCAGGAATCCACACCCTTCATCCATCCTCACAACACAAGCACAGGCTTGTTTTTCGTTCTATGTCTCATTATACATGTTTAGCTATCGATAACTTTAGTCCTGTAAGTTCTCTGTAATCACTATTTACATTGTTCTGCTGCTCCTCGAAGTGACTGTGGAGCTCCATAAGCATCGTGTGCCGGCGATTCTTCACATCAAATATGCTCAATTTAAAATTGGAAGGGTTTTTCCTTCATTGCTTTTAGCCAGCTCTACAAAGTCAAGCCTGAGTCCACGCTGTGATAACCACCAGAGCCGGGGTTTTCACAGCAAGCGCCACATGAACAGAATGTGTCTGGCAGCTGTGTTTCAGGGTCATGTTTGCTCCAGCATGAACTTACACACTCAGAGCTCCTATCTCGTGGAGTCATATTTCCAGCTCTGGCACACAGACCCACTGAAAATGGCTCCAATGTTTCTCTCTTCTTCGTGTCACTACTTGCTGTAGAGGTGTTGTCGCATTTCTACGCATACTGTCTTCAGGTTACGTTCCGCTGTCTCCACATGGTGTTAATTTCCACCCCTTCAACAACATTTTCTGCAGAGCAGTTCTCTCTTGGTGTAGCTTTGGGGACAAGCAAATGGCAGCAGGTGTATGGAGGTGTTATTGAGTTGTTACTGCTGGCAACAAAGGGCCCGCAGAGAGAAGCACAGTTTGACTGCAGCACTCCAAACTGAGTTACCAGCTCTGGCAGCTACGGAGAAGAAATGAGTACATCTCTCTTTGCTGGTAAAGGGATCACGATTGACTCAAAGGCCCTGAAACACCATGCCTTTGGAAGGGTATGTTACAGCTCTTAGAGTCAGCGATCAGAGGAGAAATGTGAGTTGCTAGAGATCCTTTCAATGCAGATATTGTTGTTATCTCAGGTAACTGAACCCAGAAAACCTTACAAAACCTCACATTCTGATCTCAAGCTTTGCAATAACCATGCAAGCCTGCAATAATGGCTTGAGCTCCCTAATCTTTACTGCAGGTGTAGTGCACCGCTGTGGTACAAGAGCGCACATTAGAGGCACCGTCAGCACCGAACATTTAAATATTAACTTCTCCTTAGGTTTGATGTAAATTTAACTTGCTTATATAGCAAACTTCAATTTTTCCCTAGATAAATTTTGCATTCCTCTTCTGTCTTGACCTTTGAAAATCTTCCCCATGACTACCAATCAAATCACTACATACATAAGAAATTCTTTCAGATCTTGCTGTAAGATTAATCATTCCATATTCCAAAATATTCAGTTGAGAGTCTTTTAGTTAGTTAATTTCCTCAAATCACATTTGAATACTGCCTAACCCATAAAAATTAGCAGAAAGCATTAGTGGCAATATCCTGCTTTTACCATTGAAAAGGACATGAAAATCTGCACCAAAGATGCTCGTTCCCCACAGTGCACTTTTTGCTTCCTAAGCCAGATCCCATAAGAGACTTCAATGCCCAGAAGCTAATATATGACGTTCAGAGGTCTGACTCCCACTAGGCAGAATCCAAACCTCTTTGCTGAGTGTTTGGACTTTGGGTATGAGATGTAGAGAACAGCATACCATAAAATGAGACTCAGGGCAGCTCTTGTGCTAGGCAGAAAGCTGACAGGAGTGTTTCTGCTTAGCGTGCAGCCACCCAGGTGTTGTCAATAAAAAGGCATTGTTGGGATGACTCTGGACGCAGCTTTATGCAGCTTAAAAACACCTCTGCTCTGGCTCCTTACACAATCTAGCTTCCTTTTAGCAATACTAAATCCAAATGTAATCCAAATAGAAGAGCAGACAGGTTTAAGAAGGGGCTGTCAAGCTGTATCCACCAACTCTCCTGAAGCACGTTGGCAGTTAGCACAGTCACACTCCCAACAATTAGCCAAATTCAAGCCTTGCCTTGCTCAAGAATATGGGATAGAGGTGCCTCTCTGTGTTTGCAGAGAAAGTTCATGCTGATCTCCAGTCCGTGCTCCTTCACATGTTGTCTGGTGAAAGGTAGAAAAGTAAATGTGTAAGAAATAATCAAAGAAGGGGCTCTGGGGTTTGCTGCCCTAAGATGATGCACCCACTCACCCAAGGGCATGTGTGTCCTGTGGTCACTCTTCCCACAAGTCTAGTGTTTTCTTTCCATTGTATTGCAAACATCCATGTCCAAGGGAAGGCTCTGAATTTAAGCAGACGGAGGCAGCTCTGTAACAGCAGAGTCAGATAGGTGCTGACCCCTTAATCTCCACACTTTTCACCAGAAAGTTATTTTAAATTCCTTTGTATGTCAAAGAGTCATCATATAATTATGTTTATAATAATTCCTCCATGGAAAGTACCAACAGAGCTGTTCAAGTTGAAAGATGCTTAAAAACCCACCAGTTACCACTGTGATACTGGGATTTATCACTTGTGAACTGCACAAATAACAGTCTTAGTAGCTTTTCCTAACTTTATGTTTGCCCTCCCACTAATCGGTATCTCTCTTGGGATTCTTCATCACCAGATGGGTGTCCATATGGATTGGGACACTTGTTTATAAACCTTGTTATTTATGTACATACAAGACTAGCAAGGGAAAATAAACTTCTCCTGGGTTTTATAGAGGAGGGAGACATTAAAGTACTGACATTCTGTAGTGGTAGAGATTACAGTTTTCTTATCCTTTTTCAACAGTAGCCAGAGAAAAATCTGAGCTTTTTTATTGTTTTGGGTTTTTTTAATAACTCCTTACAGAAGGTGAGGATTTAAAGCAGTACTAAGGTAAAAAGTTATTAACTGTGCAAGAAAAGAGCACAGAAAGGTAAAAGGGGGAAACCCGTCTGGCACCAGGATGGACTCCAGTGGTTTTGACTATTGTAGAGCCCATCGGAAGTGCCAGCTGGAAAACCTGCCAAGGAAACCTGCACTTTAAATCCCACCAAGAATGGCAAAGGTCTGGATTTTCATCTATTGCACCAGTAAGTGTTGAGAAAAAGTTCAGCAGCTCTAGACCAACAGATTTGATGCCAGCGTAGCTGAGACAAGACCCTGGCCTGGAAACCGTATTAAAGCTAATAGTGCTGGAGTGACCCTTTAGGCTAATGATAGTTTACATTACTTAATTTGCCATTTACCTGAAGTCATTTCATCCACCAGAAGAATTAATTTGCTGTAAAAAGACCTTTTCTCTCCCATTGACTGCAACGGACGGTGGATAAGTGAAGTTAAATACGAGGCACTTCTAATGTTTGTCGGTCAAGACAGCACGAGTAAGGAATGCTGTGAAACAACTTACACCAAATAGTTTTTACACAATGCCTGTACATCAGCAGTTCTTTCTCGTGAAGTTAATTATTGTATGACTAACACAGACAATAAATTCCATTGCACTGACGAGAAATGCAAGTGTTTTGCGTGCTGTGCGTAACGTCAATTCTCTGCTGATACACCAGGTGAGTAAACCCCGAGAACAACAACCAGCTTCTGCAGCAGCACATCTATTAGTAGTTTTCTACAAGCAGTAAATACAATCTGATACTGCTGTTGGACTGAAACATGTACAAACAGTATAAACATGACAAACAGTCCCCTCTGCCTGTTAGATTCAGCCTCAGGCATCGTTGCTCACCCTCCAAGACCTCATCCAGTTTTTCCAAAGCCCCTGATCTTCCAGGCTGGGAAACTGTCTTGACCCTTTTTGGGGGCCTGTTTGCCTGTGCAGACAGTTCATGGATAAAAAGAAGAAAGAAAGAGTATCTGGGTCTCATCAGGACACAGTATGAAATGTAAGCAGGGCTTGAAAGTGAGGGCAGGAGCTGGGAAACACAACACAGATTGCTGAGGACTTTCTGTTTTGTTTTAGGGTTTTGGTTTTTGTTTGCAGCTATAGCTCAAGTAACACCTTGATTCGTGTTTAGTCTCTAGAGTCGCTTAAATGAGGGGTTATAACAAAGCACAGCTCACATTTCCTAACTGCTGGTTTCAGCAACACACCACTGCAGGGAGTTTTCACAAAGCAGCTCAAAGCCCAGGGTGCTCAAATTCCTGATTTCCCCTTTGAAGCTTCTTAAGGGCAATAACAAGATGGTGTGAAATAGGGGGTGTCGTTCTCTGCGCCACGATCCTCCACTCAATTTGTCTGAAATCCTGATTTATTTCCTTATCAATCGAGTTAAATTTTGGGAGAACATTCACACTGGCAATTCTCCCCCTTCCATATAATCCCACAGTAACACTCACAGCAAATGTTGAGACAGGTCAGCTTCCCAGTTACTGATTTCTCTAAAAGATCCACACTTGCAGTGATAGAGTAACACCGAAAGGATTTGCTAAGGTCAAGGGTTTCTTCCTACTTGCCTAAAGCCACATTAGTGTAGCTCTCACATAGAATGTATGGCCATGGACTGTATAGACACACGGTGCTTTAATCAGTGCCAGGAACCACTCCTGGACACAAGTGTTCACAGAATCACACAACATCAGGGGCTGGAAGGGACCTCGAAAGATCAGCTCTCTCCATATGCTGTTAAATGATGGCCCATGCCAACCAGCACTCCTCCAAGCAACAGCCAACAGCAGTTTGGGAACTGTCACAGAGATCACTCCTAAGAGAAGGTTTGGACGTAGAAACTACAACGCTTCGATAGTGTGGACACCAGCCTGTAGCTTCAGGGGTACACAATGGTCTTGGTTACTTTGGCTTGTTTGAACAGCAGCAGTCTGTGACTTTGTTGTATGGAAATGCACCTGCCAAGAAAGAGTTGCCCATAAAAGGCTGATATTTACAGCCATCACAGAGCATTAAAAAAACCAGATTCCCATTGCCAGCAGTGCGTGTTGTTAAGTCAGTTCATGAAAATACTGGACTCAGGAGATGAAGACAATTTCAGACAAGTTGGATCCAACAGGTGCAATACACCATGAGGGTGACTGAGCCTCACATGTTGCACTCTCCATCCTTCGAGATGTTAAAAAGCTATATAGCAACTGGCTCTAGGTGGCCAGAATTGACTTCCAGAGGTCCCGTCCATCCTCAATCACTCTGTGACTCTAATGAAAAAAAAATAAAATGTAAAATTATTGTATTTTAATTGCATCAAAAACCACAGAGAAGACGAAGGAAAATGTCACTCCTTCTGGACTGTTTTGTAGCAGGCTTGATTGTCTAGGTGTGACTGCATAAGGCTTAGGCAGCTTGACCCGTGAAAGTGCTCTGCTCCTACCACAATGTGTAGGAAAGCGGGAAAGAGATTGGCGAACAGGTGAGAACAGAGAGTGAACACGGGGGCAAAAATATCTTTGCCACCTTTCCTTTTAGTGATAAAATATCAAACCTTAGCACTGACTAGCTCAGGCTGGAGTGCAACTTCTTCCTTTAAGGCAGAATGTATTTCTCACAAAGGGTGATGAATTGTCCAGCTTTTGCCCAGAACAGGAAAAGCACGGGGAATAAAAAATAAAACTTCTTTGTCATGAATTGACAAGTGTGTTACTGGGGCTATTTATTCTGCAAATATGCCTCCAGAAGAAGTAAGCTGTCATCTTGTCATCTGAGAGAACTGCAGAGGCCAACAACAGAGTGGACATCTGGCCACTACAAACGGGAGTGAGATCACTGCACTCACTTATGGCCATACACTGCAGGATGAAAGGTCCCATGCCCTGCAGTTGATCAAGCTTATCAAGTCAGAAATACAGTCCTGTTTACTGAATATGCTTGAGCACCAATAAACCAGTTTTAGGTAAAACCCTTGAAGGAGACGTTTTGGGTGTTTATTATTTCACAGCTTGAAGAGGCTCATTGCCTGCCCTCACCACCTGACTTCGTAGAGGGTTGAAAGTTTGAAAGGCACATCTGTACCACCTTCTTCTCACATCAACTGCACTGTGTGATATTTTCTCTAAATAACTTACACTCTGGGTTAGATTAATTAAGCATTTATTGACAATTAAGTAGCAAAGGTTTGACCCTATCAATAAAAAATGTATTTTATCACTTTAAGAAATCAATATTCATGGATCTTTTTAAAAATGCCCTTTGACACTGGAGCAATTGATGATACACAGAAGAGCAACGATTACTCCCACTAAAAATGGGACATGCTTCAGAGATGAAACTGCTCATTAAAGCAGCAAGATGGCATAAGAGAAAATAGAACTAGATCAGGTTGGAAAGTGTGTGTGGGGAGGGCGGAAATTTCTTGCCAAGTAAAATGAAAGTGGAAGGAATAAATCCAACATGAGACCAACACCTACCACTGAGATGCCTCATGCAAGACCAGTGTCTCCCTCTGGCCTTGAACTCACAGTGCGCACCCAGAGCTACCTTGCTGAATCAGGCAGGTCCCTATCTATTGCCTTCTACTGGATCATGAAAGGGTAAACAGAGCAAATGAAGTATGTCCACAGAGACAATCTAGTCTCTTCAGGGTCACGCAGTCAGCACACCAACAGCTACCTGAAAACTGCAGATTAGGTGTGTATCATCAGTCATAACTCATGGCACTACCAACATTGTCTGCACATCATATCACTTAGTGTATTCCTCCCAGGCAACTGACTGCACTACCTGGGGAAGATTGCTGTCTCTATCAGTAGCTAGATGATTGAACTATTAGGTAGAGTGCATTTGAAATCACCATGGCTGAGAAAGTCCTTAAACCAGGATCTCACTCTCCTTGAAGCTAAAGAAGTGACACTACTACTGCTTCTCTTTCCTACTTAAAAAAGACAACAGTAAATCAACACCACATGAGTTCTTTGAGCAATTAATTGTAGGGCATTATCCTAGAGAGAGAACTTTCCAAATAGCTACTTAAATGTCTCTGGAAGACCCATGTTGAGTCTTCACATCTCTGGAAGACAATCAACGTTGAAAATGCATCCACATACTTAGCAGATTCGACAGACTACGTCAAGACATCGCCCTGATCTCTGAAATGTCTGAGTTGATCTAGTAGCTCATGATAACCAGAGAAGTGCTCTACCTATGTTTCTGTGGTCTTGCATCTCACATTCATGAGAGACCTTGCACCTAACCAATCCAGAAGAGTCTTGTTCTTCTTAGGATACTACTCTTCCAGCATAAGAGAGGGAACAAAGTGAGTGAAGGAGGGAGAAAACTCCCCCTCTTGTTGAATCTGGCCACCTTCACGAAACCCTCAGAGTGCACATTCTTAGCTCTTTCTCTGCTTAGACCTTCCTGTACACCAGACACAAAGTCAAACCTCTGAGATCTGGATGTAATACCAGGGAACTCCACCTGTAGGTTCTTAAGTTTTATATTGAATTAGTTCAAGAGTCAACACACTACTGTAAAAAAACCACCAAGGCCCAGTAACCAGAAGTCAAACCACAGTCAACAGGTCTGAGCTTCACTGCAATTTCTCCAGTGACATTCTGGCTGAGTTAAATTTTCTTTTCCATTGCTCAAAGACAGCGAGTAACGTGGAGAAAGTGATATGATCTTGGCATGTGCAAATGCTTTGGTACTCCCCCAGGAAAAGGGTGTTTTGTTGCATTAGTGAAAATTATTTGCACCATCGTTTCAGAAACAGACCCTTGTATAAGTCTGCAATAAACACATTGGTGTCTGACCTCATTAAAAAAGATATTGCAGGAGATAATTTAATACATCAGTGACTCAGGTATTTACCATTTTCATTCTTGCTAATAATAATGTTTGCACCATCATTGTTCCAGGATCTCATTTATTTTTGTGTCATTGGAATTTAGTCAGCCTAGAACCCTGTTTTACAGTCATAGGATCATAGGATCATAGGATGTTAGGGGTTGGAAGGGACCCAAGAGATCATCGAGTCCAACCCCCCTGC
>JAOXOE010004348.1:0-65286 GCA_028565055.1 Phoeniculus purpureus
CATGGCAGGGGGGTTGGAACTGGATGATCCTGTGGTCCCTTCCAGCCCTGACTGATTCTATGATTCTGTAGTGACTTCCGATGGAGAAGGTACTTTCATATTAAAGCCTGTGTTGCAGGTGCTTAGAACATCTAGAAAACAATATGGACGTGTTCCTGTGTGACTTGGTCTGGGTGATCCTGTGGCAGAGGGATTGGACTAGGTGATCTTTTGAGGTCCCTTCCAATCCCTAATGATTCTATGATTCTCTGATTCTAAGTCCAACTATCAATCCAGTGCCACCACACCCACTAAGGAAGGACATTCAAGGATGCAGTTATGAGTGGTTAAGGTAGACTATGTTACCCTCAACTCTTATTGGGAGAAACATTACTGGATTGTTTAAAAAACACCCAGTAACTCAGATA
Organism: Phoeniculus purpureus; assembly: GCA_028565055.1. Taxonomy (NCBI): domain Eukaryota; kingdom Metazoa; phylum Chordata; class Aves; order Bucerotiformes; family Phoeniculidae; genus Phoeniculus; species Phoeniculus purpureus. The sequence continues at coordinate 408 of JAOXOE010004348.1, forward strand.
TTTAATTTTGATTTCATGATTTTGAGGAGCAATACTAACATCAGTACCACACCAGTGCTGTTAGGCAGCCATCAATCCCCAAAACGTGCTGAAAGTTGGGGAAGCTGAGTTGGGGGTTAGAGCTAAGACACAACTTCATGGGTATTTTCATATCCCACTGGATTGTGTTCTGGGTTTTTTTTCTGATTTTTATAATCTTCATTTAGGTTATATGTGTGTCCTCTCTTTCACCTCCCCATGTGTTTTTGCTTCTAAAAATATACTTTAAACCATAATAATAATTTCTCCTGTAAGACATGGGTCTTAATTTCTGTCAGTTAACTATTCATAGGGTTTAGTAAATACGCAGGCAATGTGAACTGAGGCTGATATCCAAGTGTTTCGCTTGCCCTATATTGATCACATAGATTGACTTTTGCTAAATTTTTAATTACCAACTAGGAAAAATGCATAATTACTGCAGGTGAAAATATCCAGCTCAATTCAAAGTTACACTGGATTGTCAAACACTTAATGCTTCTGCTCTGTAGAAACACTAGTTATTCTACAAATTGGTAAGGTAATTTAGTCCTTGAATCTACCTAAAGTGGTTTCCTCTTTCCAGGACTTATATTGTCCTGGTTATTCCCTTGCTTGTATTTTAAGCACATATACTGCACTTTTTCTCTTGTTACTTTAGCTATTGTGACTTTGTAAAATCCTCTCTAATAGTACTTGCTCTTTTTCAGCTTGGCAGGTGGCCTTCCTTTCCTTGTGCCTTTTTCATGCTCAGAGTACTGATAGATACGATAGGATTTACCTGGGATATACAGTTATATACAGGAGAGAAAAATCTAACTTCTTGTTGCTATTGTTGTTGATATTAAAGGCTGCAAAGGTCTCCTGTTCTTGAAGAGGATGCTTCAAAAAGCTGCAGCAAGGTAATGTCTCAAGTCTTGACCCTTTATTTAGAATCTCTCAGCAGATCTATGTGCTCGTGCTGTTATTCAGTGCAGATATTTAATGGCATTTTATATTTTAGTACTAGAAAGGTGTAACTTCCTGTACTGAAGGTGCTAGAACTTTATCTGTACCTCTTCCGGATTTGTTTCAAAAGCATCTCAATGACTTGGGGATCTAAGTCTGAATGAAAGTCAGTGGAACTTAGATAAATGGATTTTAGGGACAGAATTATAAGCATTTTGCTATGAACTTTTGCGTGCCGCTCTCATCAGCATCTTAATTACTAACTGGGGTTACAACATACCTCTCACTTCCTTTTGAGGTATAATAATTATCTTGGAGACATAAGAGTCTTGATAGCAGTCAGCTGGGTGCCTGGCCCTCCTAGGTGAAAGCCTTATTGTTTATTTTTTATCCACTTCTTTCACTGTGTCTCTGAAACCTCTGTCACTCACTTTGCCTGGCATTCTTCTAATTTAATAGACTATGCTTGTCAAGATTGTATATCAAACACTGCAGACAATCAGCTAAGTCCTTAGTCATCTGTCAAATAATGGGGTCTTTGGTGCACTGAGAATAAGCTGGCAAAGCAGGGTATGCTGCATTCTGAAGTTTAAACTGGAGCCCTGTTTACTCGTAATACAAAAAGAGCATTAGGAGATTGATAGGCTATTTGAAATTCCTTTGAAAATATATCCCAAGCTGGATCTTTTTTACTGCTTGTGTCTTGTGAGCCTCTTCTTGGGGAAAAAAAAAGCCATTCTTTTAGATCCACGCTGCTATAAAACCAGAAAACTGTCAGAGCCCTGCTGATCCAATTACAACTTTAAAACTTTTAAGCTTTTGATTTACAGTAAGCTCATTCCCCTTAAATACAAAGGAATTTTTAAAAAAACCTACATTGTTTATCAGCATTTTTCACAGTATATGTCACCCCTTTCTCCCTTCACTTACGAAAAACAACATAATTTTAGGTCGACAGGGAACTTTAAATATATATATTTCCCACTCCACTGCTGTGGGGGAGAACACCTTGCACTATATTAGGTTCCTCAAAGCCCTGTCTGACCTGACTTTGGACTTCCAGGGATGAAGAATCCTCAACTTCTCTGATCAGCCTCTTTCTGTGTCTCGCCACCTTCATAGTGAAGAATTTCGTATATCTAATCTAAATCTCCCTTCTTCTCGTTTGAATACCTTCCTCCTTGTCCTACAAGCCCTGCTGAAAGCCTCGCCACCTTTCTTTCAAGCCCTATTTAAGTATTGGAAAGCTGCTATAAGGTCTCCCTAAAGCCTTCTCTTCCCACAGCTGAAAGCCCTCACTGTCTCAGCCTCTCACAGGGTACGTGTTTCAGCCCTCTGATGACTTTCATGGCCTCCTCTGGACTTGCACCAACATGCTCATGTCTTGTGCTGGGAGCTGGACACAGTCCTCCAGACTGGATCTCATGAGAGTAGAGGGACAGAATGACCTCTCTTGACTTGCTGGCCATGCTTCTTTTGATGCAGCCCAGCATATGATTGGCTGTCTGGTGCTCATTGCCAGCTCATACTCTTTGCTTGGTATTTATTATTTTCTACTTCATAGGAATTAAAAGACGAGAGTAATTCATTTTCCTAACTTAATTACAGCTGAACTATGCACTGTTCTATTGAGAAAGTAAGATAAAAAGTTATTTCTGTTTGTTTGGTTTTGTTTTTTCTCTTTCTGTGTGAAACCGTCATTAAGATGCTGGTAGAGGCAGCATAGAACGATGTGGTGCAACAGACCAGCTTTGCAGTATGTGGTGTGAATATTTCCTTAGTTTTATTTACTTACAATGCAACTTGTAGACAAAATATTTAAGGTAGCTTAGGCTTGTGCTGCTGTAACTGAACTATGTCATTAATCTCTCTTTTTCAGCTGTCTGGGGTTCTTTTAAACAAGAGAATTCCCTGCCTCCCCAGTCGTGCATTCAGAGCTTTCTTGCTAACGTGTACGGGAGGTGAATATTATGAAATTTGGATTTTCCAGTTTTCCCCAGCACTCCTCAGCCCACTAGGAACTACTGGAATGTGGATATTTTGTGAAATGAGTTCTGGTGATATTTGTGTATGTAGGGTTAGTTCAGTTGCAGGCGAGCTGCATTTCAAAAGCAATGAAAATTTCTTCCAAAGAAGTAGATATTTGACTATTTCAGCTTCCAGATAACAAAAAGGCTGACGTGCAGTTATAGTCTCTAGGATGTAAAATGCTTTGTGATTCTTCAGGCACCGGAGGTTAGACTGAATAAACATGACCAAAACAATTGTTTCCAAACACTCTTGTAGTTAGTTTAAAGAAGGCAGCATTAGACCAAAGGGGAAAAAAAAAAAGGCAGCAGTATTTTAATGGAATCTTTCCAATCCTCTGTATTAATTCTGTCATGTAGCCTGATCAGGTCTATCAGAACTAGTATAATTGGATGTCTTGTTGAAACTTTGAGCTGGAAATTATCCTGTGTACAGATGGCACACACATAAAATGGTATTTTAGATATCCTAATCATTGTTCTTGTTTATGTGGCAGTTGTGTGCAGAACAGTAACTTTCTTGTGCTTTCAGTGCAAGAGACAGAGCTGAACGTGGAGATAAACTAAAGCTTTTGTTCATTGCAACAGTTTGGAAAGAGTTCTGTCAAGAAGTCATTCTTCTTTCGGTGAGCTCTAAATTGGGAACAAGAAGAATGAACTGCAGAAAGGCTAATTTTTATTTAATTGATGGAGCCCTCTGAAAACATTATAGAGGACAGAAGAGGTTAAAAAATTATTTTAGGTAAGTGAAAGGCCTGGTCACCTTTCATAAGCTGGGGACAGTTGCTCCAGCAAAGCCTGGAGTTTGTAATTCACTGGTTTTTGCTGCTTTGTATTTCTTTCAAACTCTCAGCTATGCTGGCAGAGTAGCATGTCTAGAAAATTAATCCCTGTTGTACCTTATGAAGATCAGAGTGATGTTTGAAAAACTCACACAGGCATTTTATGGTGTTAGAAATGTACTGGATGAGATATTGCCACCAGATACACTCACTCTTCATTTGCAAGTAACAAGAAGTGTGCTTGTCCAAGTAAGGAGAGAATTTGCTTTGATGTGATCTCTTAACATATTGTGTGATTTAAAATGACCAACTATAAAAAAAAGAGGCTAAAGACCCATCGTAATAATCTTAAAATTAGCTTCATACACATTTGGCTGTTACCTGGTAGAAGTCACTATTCCAGATTTTTAAAATCTGTTTGCTTATTATTTAACAATAGTTGAGCATTAAAATGGAACATTTAGGTAAAATGTTACCAGAGTTTCGTTGGTGCAAATCTTGGTCCATAATACACACACAGCTAGGTTCATTCATATCTAATGAACTTGGACTTGATGATCTGTGAGGTCTCTTCCAACCTTGGTAATTCTGTGATTCTGTGTAAATCCTGGACTTGCATTCTCTGATTGTAATCAATTTCTGAAATGTCATTTTTAGATGCTGTAACATTTTTCTGCTGACCAGTTCCAGGTTTTGGGAGGATGTTCTGTAAGAGCTCTATGCTGAAAACAGTTATCCATATGAATAATCATGCTGACATTAATTTGGTACAAAGCAGATGAAATCAATAGGACTGCTTACGTGAATTTCTTTGTTTGTATTTGTAATGAGTTTGTATTCAAGGCTGTGCTTCACCTGGTGATGCAGCAGTTGCCTTTTTCCCTAAACTTGAACTGTGATAGTTGGTTGAGCTGTGAGAATTACCACTGTATACTTAAGGAAGCATCATTTTTGATTCCCATACACTATATAGAACACTATAAAATTTTACGTGGTTAAAATAAGAAGGTAGGTTGCTTAATTCTCAATTTTTACTAAGGTTCAGGTTGGATCTCAATAAATGGTCCTTCTTACCTCTCAAATATCCTTTTTTAACTTCCATACACTTACGGGGCAGGCACGTGTCCTGCACCTAGCTTAATATTTAAATGCTCTGAATACTTCACAGCCCAGTCCTTTTTTCCCTGCAATATTGTTTTTAGTATTCAGATTGATTATTTCTTTAAATTATTTTAGATTTAACAAAGTAGAAATGTCTGTGTTTCTGAAGTAATGAAGGAGCATTCTCATAAATGCCTGCTGTTTGAACATTTTCAATATAAATGGCAACGTGGATTTTTGTTTAAAATGTGAAGTTTTCTAAAAGCACCTGCTCAATTTCTCTTAAATAATGATACTGTTCTCCAAAGAAACATTTAGAAAAATACTATTTTCTGTGTCTCATTTCTGTAGATAAATTTAGTGAATTATCCCCACTGGACAGTAATGACTGTTACGTATATAGAGTGCCAAAGCCTTGCAAAGCCTTCAATGATAATCTTCAGGAAGAGGTGTCTGAAGTGACAATTCCCCTGAGCTCTAACGAGACCTTCCATGAAAGAAGCAGTTGTGCTAATTAGTTTTGTGAGTGCAGAGAAGCTTGCTGAATAATCACCTCTGAATCTCAAAAGCAACTCTAAAGCAGAGTGAAAATGTTGATATGACTGATGCATTGTTTGTATTGATACCCATCAGTGGTTATTTTCCTAAGTTAGACACATCACAGAGGGAACATATCCAAGCCATCTCCTTTGTGGGAGTAGTCATGTTGTCACTTTTCAGGCAAAATTCCCACAGAGCCCAGCGGATTATGAATAATGACACATTTGGAACTAAAAGCAGAAATGACAAAGTTTCTCCATGTTGTAAGAAATTTTGCTGCTTTGACATCGTTAGTCCTTCCAGCATGAGTAGCTCTGAGCATACACGTTGCCCAGTTTGATAGCCCTCTGCTCTCATTAAATCTTCAAGGAATGTGACTGCTGAGTAACACTGCAAGTCTATTTCTCCAGAGGGTACCTTCAATTGTGTGAACAGATCTCTTCCATCCGTATCTTCTTTTGGCTTACAGAATTAAAAAAGTAATTCTAATTTTCCTCCCTTCACTGCTGTCTCCTGGTCCTGCTTCTCTTGAGTGTACAATATTCTGAATGATGTTGCCTGTGCTCTTCAGAAACATTGTCATTTCCTTTGTTTTTTTTAGTTTTTCTAATAGAATTCCTTTATTCAATAAGCTATGGTTTGAGAATGCTTTTGTGATCTTTTCCGGAGGAACTTGCTGGGGCCGTTGTAGCGATTGTGATTTGTATCTCTTTATAATTCCAAACAACTTGGCAAGATGTGCACGTGCATCCAACACAAGATGGAAATTGAAGAGTCCTGAGGCATCTGTGTGCACTGCATCCTATTTTTTGTCATCTTCTGTTGACTTATCTTGCTCTTTTTACTAGTCTGACAACTGTTTCTTCACTATGTGATTCCCCCAGATGTGCCTTTGCCCTAAACCCCTGGTCCTCTGAAGGCCCTGCCATCTGCAACAGCCTTCTCAATCTCTGTGCCTCACTCTCTTGTGGTATCTTTACAAATCTGATTGGAAAGCAGCTTTTCTCATTTGTCTGAGCCTCTTAATGCCGTATTTCATCTCTCTTCCATTATAAGCTATTTAATTTGGTGATTACATTATTCTAATCTGTAAGGCACTTCAGAGTACTATTTGGAAATAAGAATGCACTGTGTTGTAGTGCTATGGTGTACTGTACACTTACGTTACAGGAAAAAAATGCACTTGAAGTCACTGATCACAATTAATTCTTACATTTTCTGGGCCCCTCAGTTCAAGAGGGACACGATGCTGCTGGAGAAAGTCCAGCGTAGAGCAGTGAAGATGATGAAGGAAGAAGAACACCTCCCTTATGAGGAAAGGCTGAGGGAGCTGGGTCTCTTTAGCTTGGACAAGAGGAGACTGAGGGGTGACCTCATTAATGTTTAGAAATATGTGAAAGGTGGGTGTTAGGAGGATGGAGCCAGGCTCTTCTCAATGTCATCTAGTGATAGGATGAGGGGCAATGGGTGCAAGTTGGAACATAGGTGGTTCCACATAAATATCAGAATGAACTTCTTCACAGTGAGGGTGGTGGGTCACTGGAACAGGCTGCCCAGGGAGGTTGTGGAGTCTCCTTCTCTGGAGATGTTTGAAACCTACCTGGATATGTTCCTGTTAGACTTGGTCTAGGTGATCCTGCTGTGGTAGGGGGATTGGACTGGATGATCTTTTGAGGTCCCTTCCATTCCCCGATGTTCTGTGATTCTGTGAATTATCATTTAATACAATTGAATGCCAGGGTTTGTCATTTGATGAGGCTGGCTGGGTGGGGAATATAAATCTGTTAGTACTGGTATCATTACGAACTTCAGGTGGAAGGGAGATTAAAGTTTTGTGAATACAGTATTTATTCACAGTCATTAGTCACAGAGTGACATACCACAATGTCATAAAAATGCTAGCACCTGCTTTTAATACAAAGCAAAAGCAAAGTTTATATGGATTTACATGTTTTTATTCTTTAATAGTATTCATGGGCTGATATGGAAGAATCTCGCAGTTGGGTAGTATTTGTCATATGACTGTAAAGACTGTCAAAGAAGCAAACCCTCTGAGTCATTAAGTCTGAATCCTTCCCATCACAGGGAAATTTAGCCTCTACTCATCAGCTCACTCTTCTGACTTTCCAATGGTTCTGTGGCCATCCTCATTTTTCTTGTGCCTCATTTTTCTTTTTTTCTAGTCTTCATCTAGACTACTTCAACGAGTAATTTCCAGTATGACAACTAATCAGATCTTTTACTGAAGTCCAGAGATTAAATTTGTTTTCTTTTCCCTTACAGCAGGCTAGTTCTCAGAGGGAAAAAAAGAAGGAAAACCAGTAGGTCTGTATCGCTACTCTTTCCTTGGAAACCCAGTCTCCATCAGATCCTATTTTTCATTTCCTTTCTATGTCTTTATTTTCCCCCCTCCTCACTCCTCTTACATGCACTAGAACTACAATAATAAGTCCATGACTGCACTTATCACTTATTTCCCAGTTTAAAAATAAAACACTGCTTTCATTGCTCTCTAGTCACTTGGAGAGTGATTTGATGTCCGTTAATTAAAAAAAAGAAGTAAAAAAAATCCACAAGACTTGAGACTTTATATGCTGGTTACTCTAATACTTTGAGATGATGATTCTCTAATCCTGCTGAGTGATGGAGTTAGTAAGTATTTTTCTTCCTCTCAACTTTGGTCATCTCTGCAACTGTGCTTTCATCTTCACTTTTTCCTTTTGCCCCAGGTTCAGCATTGCAGTTATTAAAAATTTAATGTATCCATTTACATTTTTTACTATATCTAGATATGTTTTATCTTGCTGCCTAAAAGCCCCTCTTCATCTTTCCTGTTCTTTTATTCACACTATGAAATATTATTGTGTTTTTGTTTTTCTTTTCATAGTGAAATAATCTTGAATTTGACAGTTTTCAGTTACTATTTTCTAAAAATTCAACTTTTTTCTTTCTTTTTTTTTCCATCCTCTGCGGAATTCTCAGTATCTTTTCTGAGGTTGTTGTTTGTCTATTCTTCTGAGGGCTGTCCTGATATCAAGCCCCAGACTGCTGTGGCCCCAAAGGAAGTTGAGGGAAGAGAGAAGCCTGCTTTGGTTGACGAGGACTGGTTTAGGAATAAGTTGAGCAAACTCGATGTACACAAATCCATGGGCCCTGATGAGATGCACCCATGCATACTGAGGGAGACGGCGGCAGCCATTGCTAAGCCACTCTCCATGATCTTTGGTAAGTCATGGGGATCATGAGAGGTGTGTAGGGACTGGAGGATAGCAAATGTCACTCCAATCTTCAAAAAGGGTAAGGAGGACCCAGGTAACTATAGACTGGTCAGCCTCACCTCCATCTCAGGAAAGGTAATGGAACACACTCCTGCTGTGGCAGGAGGGTTGGACTAGATGAGCTTTCAAAGTCCCTTCCAATCCCTAATATTCTGTGATTCTGTGAATTATTTACTGCAGTCCTTCCTCAAATTCTTAGTTGATTTCTTAGAGAACACCTGCTAATGGGTACTCAAACAGCTTGAGATCCCTTTGCTGTACCATCTAATGAACATGTGTGAGCAAACGTGCATGATCCTGTTGTATGACCCTTTGTTACTAAACTCTCAATGGTCTTGCAAACATCCTTTACCACATAGGCTGAGAGGTTTTCTAAAGTTCCTGTTGCCTTCAAATCTTCCTGAAAAGGCTTGGAAAGGTCTTTGGTATTTATGTAAGTTTTGGATATAAGTGGAAATTATGTGCAAGTCATGCAATCAGTAACAAAGGCAGAGGTAACTAGCTGAAAACAGGAGTAAATTCTGCTAAGGTCAACATTGGCCAATAAATACTTGTATTATTATTATTATTTCTTTATTATTTCTCAGCTGACGCTTCCAAATGCCTTTTAACTGTGGTATAGTAATCAAGAAATATGTTTGTTTTAATAAAAGTTTCAGCTAGTGAATCCCTGCCATCTTCCATTTCTTATCACGTGTGCTGAAGATGCTGTTCAAGCATCTGTCCACACTAGCAGGCTCAGCTGCACATTTGCTCTTGGAGTCAAGAGAAGGCAGTATTTTCCTGGTGAGGAAAAATTCCTGAAACAATCAAACTGTTTTTCCTCTGTTAAGAATCTCTCCCAAGGGTTATAAACAACTTGCAGAGAAGAAAATACCCCAAACCATTCAGGACACCTTCTGAGATGACAAAGCACAAAAAGTTAGGAGAGGCATGACTTTTCGTCCTCTTTTTCTGATTTCCATATTTGCAGTGTTTATTTGTAGGGCCTCTGAACCAATGAGTCAGAAAACAAAATTATCGAAATAATCCAGAAATGTTCAGAAGAAACTATTTTTTGCAAATTCCCAGACTGTGCCATCTTCAGAGGGTTTTGTAATGACTCTTCTACTGAAGAGGACAGCAATGTCTTCCCTTAGCCTCGCTCATGAAATAATTGCCCTAAAAATTTCCCATCCTCAACAACAGAGACTTTAGACAACTCAAGCATCTCCTGTTTCTGATGGGGCATCTCTCACCTGCTGGGCTTTTTGGGGTGACAACCCTTTTAACCAGGGAAGATTCACCGGTGTAGGGCTGGTAAGCAGTTGTGATAGGTCTGTTGCTGCTGTCTCCAAAGATAATCTCCTTGACACCAGAGCCCTTCCAAAGTGGGATGAAAAGGAGGAGAACAAAAGGGTAGTGTAGAGGGGGGTTCCCTGCAAGGGCTGCCTGTTGCCATGGGAGAGGGTGGCTATATACCCCATTTTCAAAGACATACACATAAGTGACACTTCTTCTGAGCCAGGAACAAATTTGGCTTTGTCACCTCTGCAGGATCAGGGATGCGATTTAGGACTCTGCCAGTGTGTGACCTGGTAAACTGGATGTTGAGATAAGATAATGTGCTTTCATCCATTTCTGTCAACGAAGGCAGGTTTTGGCATGGCTACTGATAAAATTCTTCCCTCTGAACAAACCAGTGCATTTTTATGATTCTGATGCTGGCTGTAATTCAGCTTTTCTGTGTGTTAGTTGCCAGCAGTTTCCTCAGACGAATCAGTTTCTGTTCCCTAAACTGAGGCAGGCAGCTGTTAACAAAATATCTGTGCAGTGCTTAATTCCAAATACTATAAAGAGAACTTGCTTTGGTTTACATTCTGTCAAGAGGATTGGCTGAGGCTGTGCAAAAAGTGTATTGTAAGAAAAAGGCAGAGGGCATCCTCTTGTTCCAGTTTGGGCAGAAGTCTCTGGGACACTCACATAATCCATATTTCACATGCTCATAAATATCTTGGGACTGTAATATTTATTTTTGTTTCTACATGATTGAGAAAACATTAAGTAAGATTACAAATTGTCTTTGTACAGAAAACTCTAGCACTGCCTTTTGAGCAAAAGGTTACCAAAGAGCCTTTCAATCAAAGCTTATTCAGGAATGAGTATCCATGTAGGTCGACATACTTTGCAAGCACTCTCCCAAGAGTGAAATCCTACCAGAACATGACTCTACCAAGCTAACTGAGTATATCGCAGAAGTCAGCATCTGCAAGTCATCTTCCTGTTACAGTCAGATACAGAAAGCCTTGATGCTAGGTATTACCTTTGGAAAAAGCATATTGGCTTTTCACATGACCACATACTGCTTTGGCACAGATAGCTGGACCAAAGAAGAAAATACACACAGACATTATTTTGATTAACCTTCCAGGGAATCATTCACAAGAGAGCATTTAGAATATGAACAATTCCATAGAAGACACCTGAAGAATTTGGCATCAGTATTAAATTGCGCTCTACCTATGGAGAGGTTCTTCCTAATCATTCGCCTGAAATGGCAACAGCCTGGGAATGATTACCTGATCCCCTGAATTGTATTTTCGTGACAAAGTGAGCTTAAGCCCAAGAGAAAAGCAATGCCATTTTCAGGAATCTCAAAAAAAAAAAAAAAGCATTAACGTTAACATTTGCTGTATATCAAACCCATGCCCATGTCTAACAAGAATTCAGAATACAAGGATTCCACTTTGTGTCCTTAAAAAGCATTCATTAACTATTACGGGAGATATTCTTGTTATTAAAATGCCTTGAAGGCACAAGGACAAGCAGCTGGGTGGTTCCAAGCAGGGTAGCTGAGAAGCAACTTCATGTACTTGTGGTGTTTGCAATGCAACCGCCTCCAAGTGACCTATTCACTCCATCTTCCCTGTAGGGTCAGTGGAAAGGAAGGCATGAACTCCAAAGAACACACATGGCACAATTCACCCAACCCATTTTATAGTCAACATAACCAATAACCTCTTAGAGAAGAAAAATTCCTTTACATCTAATCAGAATTTATCTTGCTACAAAGAGGGAAGGTGTGAGTTTTTCTTTTACTACCCACCTCTGGGAGGATTCTGTCTGCCCTGCCTCTAACACCATCAGGTAGCTGCAGACAGCAATTGTTTCCTACTTCAGATCACTCCTCCAGCCAAACAAGCCCCAGCTCTTAGACATCCGTATCAGGATGGGGTGCAGCTCCCACTCTGCTCCCCAGCCAACAGCATCTGCATCTCCACAGAGCTGGATGAGTAGCCCAGAGGCAGATAGTGATGAGCAGCAGGTTTAAAACTGCCATGTGTCAACTATACATCTATAGCTGAAGCTAAACCTGTGCCTAACCCTGACTGATGAGCAATGCAGCCTCTACTCCCACATGGGCTGGGTGAGAATGGTGCGTAGGTACAGTTGACTTAGCATTGCTCTTCAGACACTAGGCAGGTGTCGTTGACAGTCTCAGAATTACCCAGCCACTGAACTGACATTTGGAAAATATCCAGAACTTCATCCATCGGGAGAAGTTTAAGAGGGAAAAAGGCAATTGAGGTGTAATGGCAAAACCTTGTTCCTAGTGTGACTTGAGTCAAACTGCAGCTGTCATTGCCAGCGGTATGGTTATGTTCACGTTGTAGATAGTTTCAAAAAGAAAAACACTTCACCAGAACAGATTATGTGTTGTTTTAAAAATGGCAGATACTATTCTAGTATTCATGCAATAAATACTATAGTTAGTTTTGAATACAAAGCATGCAAATCACAAGAGAAGACAGAACCTGGTTTTGGTGTTGCTGCCTGGATTATCACAGCTGTAGCTTTGTTCCGAAGGAATTAGCCTTGTTGAAACTTTTTAACCTTAGAAGGACAGCAATAATGTTGAAGATGATAGAGGGATTGTGCATGGGATCTGCCCTCTCAAATTCTCTTTAAAAATGTGGTAGGTGATTCTTCTTAATGTATTTATTACCGCATGTTTTACATGAAAGATTGTAGGTAAGATTGTAGGTGGCATCAGGTAAGACATGGAAGGTGAGAAACACACAAGGAGGAACCAACTGGGACGTAAGCCTGCAGCTATGCCATCATTATTTCCTTGGATAGGGTAGAAAGAGCCAGGCTTTTCCCAGGAACTCAGAAGGATATAAGCAGAGCTGTTTCTATACATCCATACTTTTGCTCTGTCTAAAAGGTTTTGTGTCTGAAGGGTTCGATTTTTAGCATTACAGATTCCTCCTTTTCGGTGTGCTCACTTTAAGGAATTTAATCTCAAAGCTTTGGTCCATTTGGGGCTTGTCACAAGACCAGTCTCTCCTTTTTACTATGCTAAAGAATCCACTGATCGAGCAGTACAGGAAACCATGCTGAACATTTTTTCAAGTGTCTATGAGAATGTGTACAATCACAGGAAAGCTGGCAGGTGCTGGGCATCTCATAAGGGATTTCATTTTCCAAAGCAATTTAAAAGTATTTTTTCTTTTGAGTATTGCAGGAAAGATGAGTGCTAGGGACAGAATTAAGTGAAAGATAACGGTAGCTTAGCACTCTGGGACTTTGAGGACAAGAGGTGTTGCATATGGGAAAACACATGATGAGAGGTTCATGATGTGCTGAAGCTTTGCAGAGCTTTGCAGGCACAGCCAAGAAAATTCAAATGAGAAGGAATGGACAAAAGGAAGTCAGTGGCATGAATCATAGGAGTGTAATGAGAAAAAGGTCACGAGCCGAGAGTGTGTTAACCAACAGTGTAGACTGAAGGAGAACTAAGCAAATCTCAGGGAGACCAGATTCAATGACAACACAATGTGAGTTGATGATTTGTAATTTTAATAATGCAAAATTCAGTAAATAAAATGTTAAAATAAGCAACTTTAATAATTCATTGCAACGTTTACTATTTTAGGACTGTTATTTTATAGCATATTTGATTCAATTGCTCAATGTCATTGTATGTCCTTTCCTTGTAACAATGCCATGACTTAGAGATTATAGTGTTTCACAAATGGTCAGCTAATCGTAAGGTATTTCTGGGTTTCTCAATAAACCAAGACCCCGTCTGTCACACTGGAACATCGGCTTTGAGCTAGAATTACACTTTTGCTCATTGAGGTTTTATATTGCCTCAGGGAGAGTGGATTTCTACTGCTTGTCTTAAACCAGCATGGTTTGGTAGGTTTGAATACCTTTTAGGACTTCAGTACTTTGTATCTTCAAATCACTGTAGCTACTAGTCTGTGTATACATGCCTTAAGGTGACCAGTAATACTCGTGTTAACTGCAGGAGTTAAGAGCCACAGGTTGCCTCAAAAATTAAAGGCGATGCGATGCTGTGTTTATCTCTAAAAGCATTTGTAGGTGCTCAGGCAGAGCTGAATTTCTTGCATGTAGAAACATAACCTTACTCAAAGCCTATCTTTTTTATGACAGTACAATGACAGTTACAAACATAAAGACAGGTAAAGTGTTAATGGTGGGCAGAAGCTCCGAACACTAAAAGGTGTTACATGGCTGACTGCAGCTCGTTAGCTTAGCACTGATCCCAAGAAAACTCATGGGAAAGGCTGAACATGACATACATGTTACTGTAAAACACAGGTTTAGTACAATGCAAGATGCAAGTATAAGAGACACTGTACAGATGCTTCAAACAACAGCATCCGTGTTAAATGTAAATTTTAAAATGTTAGCGTTTAAGACCGAAGTATTGCTAGCATTTTTTACAAACTTAGTTGAAGAAAAGTGACAGCTGACATCATGCACTTAGATTTCCACAGGTTCTTTTACTTGATGCAGTATGACATTCTGATTAAAAATGTTTAGCTGAACCACTGAAGCACATACTAAAAAAGATTAGAACTGTCTAACAGATGGATCTCAGAAAGAAATCACTGATGAGGTCTCTTTCCTAGGCTCAAATGTGTTCAGTCTCTTGACTGAAGAGTAGAAGCCATCAGATTAGTCCTACAATCCAGCAAGGCCAAGGTTAAGGAGAAAACTAACTAGGTAGCACAGAAGGCATCTCATGAAGCTCCTCACACTTGTAGCCAAATACTCATACTTCCTCTCTTGTTTTTCTTACTCCGGTATTTTTAATTCTGACAAATTCAGATTTCACAGTGGTCTTGGCTAAGTCCTGATTTGGAACCAAATTTCATCGTAGCCAAGATCAGACTTTGTGATAAGCTCAGTGGACTTGGGCTAAGATCCCCGGTGCAATATTCAATCTAAATTCTACCAATTCCTTGTACTAAATAATGGTGAAGATCAGACTGCCTGATGCCCCTGAGGACCTCTTCAAAGAAAAACACTAGACACAGAGATCTGGGTGAAAACAAGCCCAAATGTATGACTAGTGCTTGAGGGTAGCTTCCAGCCATAATAGTCAACAGGTAGAACAAAAGTAGAGTAGGTACATACATTGTGCCCTGCATAGCAAAATACTCTGCAAACTTTGGGCAAAAACAGAAGAGTTTGGCATTGCTATATCTGTAAAATTGTGCAGACACAGGCCTTGTGCAAACTTGAGCAAACTACTTTCCAGAGCCCTGCTGATGGGATTAATAGCCTCAGAGCTATACCAAGTGCACCAAGTGAGGCGACAGATGCAATGGACACAGAGAATTAAAATGTAATTAACATTACATCCGTGATGCGCGTTTGCTTTAATTGCCGATCTGATTGTTGCACTATAATACCCATTACAAAAAATAAAATAAGGAGGTACTCATGGCATAAACAGAGATAAATTTTATACTGGTACCAGTAAGCAGAAAAAGTAAATCAGAGTAGCAGTGGCGATCGCACAACGCTCTGTGAGCCTGTGGCACAGAAGCAAAAGGTTTGCAATTCATCATGCAGTTAAGGTGGCAGCAGGAACCCTACAGTTCCTATTGTGAAGATGCAGAATTGTCCTGCAGTCAGCAGTTTAGCCTGAACCATTTTATTAGAATATGCTTCTGTGCTTTGCAACATAGCCTCTGTTTGAGACAACACCTTGGAATTTAGAGTGAGAAGAATCTCCAGACTGCAGTGAAAAGCTCTGCAAACTCAAGAGAACAGAATGCTGTTAGCACTCTAGCAGCTCCTCACTGTGGGTAATCATATTCTAATATGCTTTCTTCTGCTGCAGGAGTTGATAAATGTATGTAAATATAACAGGTCTAAGATTCATGTTCCTACCATTTTTAAAACCCAGTTTCTTACGGTGGCAATAACTTGTTTTCTGTTTAGTGCAGGCAAGGAAAAAATTGCTAGAATGTGGGAATCCTTCCCAGTTTCTTTAAACATACTGCCTTATAGGAGACATGAGGCTTTAGCTGCTCCCACTACAAACAGCAGAAGGAGCTCACTCTGTCCTTTTGTTGTACCGAGCTTGTTGTGCCTTTCATTTGACAAGATTACATATATGCAAACCTCGGATAATGCAATTTGTTTTAGCTTGCTCTGACATTTGTAGCACAACTCTATCTTGTTGGTTTGGAGTACAGGGAAGAAAAATCATACAAATGGATGCCCCACTTCAAAACATTGCACATGTCATGGATCTCTTTTGGAGAGGGATACTGTGAGGTTCCTAGTCAACTCTTACCATGCTTTCGAAAATACCTTACGATTTGAATGAAGATTGAATATATAGTGTCCAGCCCCATAGCTTTTTATAGCATAAAATACCACTCCAGTGAACAATCAAATTAGCATTAAGAGATGGGTGGGTCTCCAAAGAGGTCCTCCAGCCCTTTGTCTTTCCTAATTATGATGGATCTTTATAGTAATTTTGAGATCCAGTCCAATAGGACAGCATAAGGTAAGAACACGAGATTGCTGTTACTAAGGCAGGCCACAGGTTTGTTGAGCTTTGCATCCTGTTCCAGACTGTGGTCAACAACAGAAGAGTATGAAAGCAAGGGAAGCAGGCAGTTGTATTTTCTGTGGGTTCTCTCTCTGACTCCAAAAAATCACAGCTCAGAGAATTTATGAACAAGAGCTGTTTCCTTTTCATTTAAAGAATGCTGATGGGTTCTTTCCAATTATTTTTATCTAGTTGTGTTTTGATGCTGCGTAAATACTTAGTAGTCACAGCATACAGATTCAATGGGTTACACAGATTATCTTCAGAGTGTGTAAAAAACATCTCTACAGTTTCAAACTTTCTGTCTGCTGGTGAAATTCTATGTTTCTTTGATCTTCTAACTGGATGTGTCAGAGCCATCATTTGTTCTCCATTAACACTTCCTGAGCTGCTCCTATTTTATAGATCTCATGTGTCCAGAAACTATTGTTTCTTATGGCATATAATATAAAATAAAATTAACTGGGAAGCAGAAAGTGATGTAAGTGATGTAAGCTTTAACTTTCTAGCAGGGTAGCACCACTATCTTCAGATATCATAACATAATGTTCAGTGGTCATAAAACATTTCAGCAGTTTTTCTGTCTCCAATAAAGAACTTTTCTTCCATATACAAACAGTCTAGTCATCAGAAGACTTCCAGACATCCTCCTCAGAGTGAATGGTGTCCATATATCCTCTGTATATATTACCATAATAAGACATTGCACAGCATGCTTTTCATATTGAGGCAGTGCTTTAAAGGTTTTTCTGAGGCTGTGCTTGCAGAAATAACTTGTATTTGTTGGGGAAATAACTACCACATTGCACCCAGGAGCAAGTAGTATTGGAAATTGCAAAACAACAAAAAAAACCTCAACAAAACAAGCAAACAAAAAAGCCTTAATGCGTGCTGATCTTCAATTCATACTGACTGAGCATTATGTTCCATTTACAGGAATTGGACAATTATGAAGTTCCTAAGCATGCTCAATTATCTTGGACCTATTTTAGAACCGCTTGCTGTCTTTTCAGGCATGTCTGTTTTGAATAACACAGGGTTACGGCGAACAATAGTCAAGTATACCTTAAGAACAAATCAGTAAAACAGTGACTGCCTTAGCGCAGGAGATTCTCTCCAAACCAGCTACAATGCCTTGAACCACAAGTCTTTGCTTCTTTACTGACCTCGGCAACATCGAATAGATTTTCTGTTCGGCTTTCAATAGCCAGGAGGTGGAGTTGTGAGGCCTCAGCGTAGCCCAGCCTAACTCACTCCACTGGCCTATGTAGCTGATCCATCTATTAGAGATCTGTCTTCTGAAAATAAGAAATGTAATAACACAAAATTTTAATGGATCATGATCATAAAGACCATAGAGTCCCTGAGCCAGCACATGCTTCTGAATTTGCTGCTCAGACATACTTTTTTGTGGTTAGCAGAAACGAGTACTTCTTGGAGGAAAACATTGCTGGAGAACTGGTACAGGCAAAGGAAAACAATACAAAATTATCTGCAGCCAGCTCTACTCAGACAATATGGATCTGAATTTCAATTCACTGTAAACAAGCAGCCCATCTCTGAGCATATCAGCAGTTTTAATGTCATGTCATCCAATCGACCCAGGTTGTGTTCTAGGAATCAGAAAACACTTCTGCATTTATGGGAGGAAAGACATTTTGTCTTGTTTTACTAATTCTTTCTAGTAAATTTTACCTCACTTAGGATCTTGCTGATGGTAAAGATCAACATTCCGGTTGATCATTACCTGGTACTGCTGAATACCTCTTTCAGCATGACAGGCTTCCAGACTGCTGTACTGAAAGAAGCAGCAAATCGTTCTACAGAGACTGGTATTGTGTCTTCTGTGATGAAATCCAAGTGTACTCCTGGTGAACACACTTTTTAAGGTGAATTGTCTACCCAAAATCACAGTTTGCTTGAAAACACTGAGTTAGTTCTTCAGCTGCCAAAGACTGGCAAAGGTCCATTTAATTCAATGGAGATATGCTAATTTGAACTAAAAAGCTGACCCTCTGTGCCTACCCATATGAAATCATTATTATATTAGACAGATTGCAGATAATTATAATCCTGCATGTTTCAATTTATTGACAATGTGTCTCTGAGAGCACTCTCTTAAAGGACTTTAGCCAGTCATCTGCCATTCACTTCAATTACAGTAACGCTCACACGGGCCCCCAAACTAAAACTGAAAAACCCAACCCAGGAATAAAAGACCATGCAACCACAGCAACTGGCAGGGCCATTGTATTGTAGACTGGTCTAGTATTTGATCTGCTTTCAACTCATGTAAAAACACTGCCTACCAATCTGGCAAGATTTGAATTACTCCTTAAAAGGCAATTCATGATCATTGCCATGCAACATCAGTCTTCAGACTTAAGTCCTGTCCCTTTCAGTTCTGGACCAGGCCTGCTCCCAGAACTTTTCATATCATAAGGTTTCTCCTTATTTTAATTTCTCAAGAATTAAGGTCTCCTGCATAACAGCTATCACTGCCTTTGATCTGTTTGCTCTGGGAAGAGAAGGTGGAGAGCCACAGACTTGCCTCCTGCCTTAGTGCCACCAGCATATTCTTGCCAGCTCAGCACGGGGTCCCATTATGTTGCAGAGGTGCTGCTACACTGCTATGATGGTGATGATCCCTTACTGCTGCCTCATGCCTTGTTCTGCTCCATGATGGTGACTAACCAGAGGTAACATTACGTCCTGCCTGTGTGTTCCCATTTGGAAATTAGCCATGAAAATTGTAACTTTAGGGGGCTTTATAGTCCTTGTGAGCCCTCCTTTTTCTTTGTTTCCCCCCATATGTTCATTTTTCCAGTAAAAGGCCGTGTTCTTGGCTTCACAAATGAGCCTAAAACGTTTCTATGTTGTAGTTAATTCTTGTCTAAGTAAAGGAGGGTTTCATTTCATCCTACATCATTAACTAGAAAGTTGTGAGCTACATTACTTGTGTATGGTGTGGGAGGTCCTACAACCACCTTAGTGTGCAATTTACACAAATTTAACTGCACCAAATTTTACTGAAAAGTAAGACTGTCCCTTTTCTGGTACCTGAGCTAGACAATAAATCACTAACATACATACAGGATGAAAAGACTCCTTGCAACAGCACAGACTGGGGCCAGCCATGGCTGATGAGGAGTGGCTGCTGAACCCTAGTGTGCACTGGACTCTTCTGGCAGGGAAGGGCAGCCATGTACTGGGCTGCATATGAACAGCCCAGCCAGCAGATAAAAGGCTGTGCTTATTCCGCTTTGTATGGCACTCGTGAGACCACACCTGGTGGGCTGTGCCTACATTCGTGTTCCTCAATACAGTAAAGACATTAGCAAACTGGAGATTCCACAGCAGGAACATCAAGAAGATTACAGAGTGGGAGCTCAAATCAGAGGAGTGCATTTGTTCCGTTTGAAGATGGGAAGGTTGGAGGAGGATCTTGTCTTCTTCATCTACCTCATGGGAGGATATAGACAAGATGGATCCAGACTTTTCTCAGAGAGGAATGGTGAAATGGCAAGAGACAATGGACACAACATGCAGCGAGACTTAAGGAAAGGCTTTGTCAACACTTAGGGAAAAATATATTCGCAGTCTGAGTAAACAAATTCAGGAACAAGCTACCCAGAGAGTTTCTGGCATTTCTATCCTGGAAGATCACATCTGGGTAGTAAAGCAGCTTGGTTTATCTTTGAAGCTAGTCCAGCTCTGAGTATGGAACTAGACCATATGACCTTCAGCATTTCCTCCAACCAGCATTCTGTGATGCTGTATGGTACATTAGTGAAAAATACAGCTGTTTTGAGGAGATGTAAGGTTGTACAGGTCTCTGGGAGGCCAGTGTGCTCATGAGGTCCAGATCCTACTTCTAAACTTGTCCCAAAAATTCTGTATGACCAGTCACTTTGAGGCTGAGGCACTGCTGAATTCCTGTGAACCTGGAGACAATAGAAACATTTGCATTGTGTTACCCACTGCCAACAGCAAGACATTCAGCCTGGCCTAGGATCACTCCATCATCTTTCCCAACTGAAAAATAAGAACTCACACAGTGAGATAGATTACCTGTATTTAAAGCATACCTGCTCCATAGCTATGGAGGCCATTAGGCAGGAAAGGAAAACATCTATGAATAACACATATTAACAGCCAATACTGCAGAAACCCATCCGTTTTATTTGCCAACTTATCTGGAGTGGAAATCAGCCAGGAGGGACTGCAGTCAAGTGGGGAATGTGAAAACATGATTTTAAATGTTTGGTAAGTACTTTTCAAGGCAGTAGTAACATTAATAATTTCTGCTGGCATTTGGACCTCCGTTGTCACCCACTCACTTTGGCATCATATCATACATAAAAACTTTTGCCATTTAATCTAGTTAGTAACATCCTCCAATATTCCCACTAGCACTTAACTTACAATTTGTCATAATTTAGCATTCCCAGTGCATCTGTTTTTACAATTTTTGAATTTCTTCTTCCATACATGGATAATTCTATGTGTTGAAGAGGACAATATTGAGAATAATATACAGACTATGGAGGTCCAAGTTTCACTAGACAGGTCTCTCCACAAATCTGATTCATGAGCTATAGTGCCACTTCTGTGTAGGCTAGGAGCTAGGAGCTCTCTGTCATTTAAAAATAGTAGCCCACCCACTGCCCTTTGCATGCACTGAATCTGCTGCTGGAGCCCTCAGACGTGTGTGCACAGGAAGGACCATACGATTTGTCATGTCTTACTGTGGTACGGGATGGTGACTTAGTGGACTTCTGTCTATGCATTCCACTGCAGCGCCAAATGAAGTTACGTAGTCAGCTGCAATACTGGTATGTTACTTCAGTGATCCATGAGGATGGTTTATCTATTTCTCACCTTTAACAATAGGCTGTATATACAGTATCTTCTTGCAGTCATGATAGAGAGACCTCCAGATGCTGATTACCTTGATCTTGGCAAGAAAAATTGCTAGTAGGCAGTTCAGCAAGGTCAGACTGACCTCTAACACACTTGAGGTGTGTTGGCATGAAAGACGTCTTTGGGGGATCACTGGCCAATTTAAGGAACATGATGAAGTAGCTATATGAAATGTAGCAGTAGTAATATTCCCAATAAGCACCTAGCTTTTCATAGCTGCAAGATCACAAAATCAGAATGGTCAGTGTTGGAAGGAACCTCAGGAGATCAAGATTAAACCCCTCAACAAAAAAAGATTCTGAGTTTATTTTCTCATAAGAACTGTAGTGTAACTCTAGGTCAGGAATGAACAGCTCTTTAAAGACCCAGAACTGATGATTAACTTAATGACAGTGAACAGACAGAAGCTTTTAAAAAGCAGTGGATTTCCTATTTTGTTGATATTTACCACTATCTTAATTAACAGCAAACGTCATAAAATCAGAAGTACGGCTGTCCTATCTTTATTGCATGTTTAACGTTGATACCTGTCTAAATAAATGCATTTTTCAGTATACACGACCCCAGTTTGTCTTTCCACATGGTGCTTTTTGCCGTGGCTGGGAAGTGCAGAGCAGCAGATGGTCACCTTTGACTGATGAATATGTTTAACATGGTTTGATTTAGCAGCAATTCAAGATTTATTGATAAGGTAAATCAAAATGTTAAATTTTATCAGCACTTACTGATTAACCAATTTAAGGATTAGCAAGTGATTTAGTAAAGTATATTACTTAATTACAGGTTTAAGAATGACACAATACTAACTTACTAACTTTAGATATCTTAAATCAAAGTATTGACAAAATATTTTGTCCCTATGTATTGGCATAAATATACAAACACAAGCATGCAAAAAATGCACAGGCAGATCAATACTTGGTTTCAATGGAACACATAGATGCCTACACTCATAAAAGTAAATGTATAAAACTGAACAGCTAGACAGGTAGAGAGGAGGATGGAGGAGTCCAGCCTATAGGTAAAATTTCTTCCTTTGCATTTAGAGTAAATATCAGCATTTCTCAGTGGGCTCAGTAGTTGAGACTCAAAGAGGTTGACCTGTCCAGGCTTTGTGGAGGCTTTGACAACAGATGGTCCTGGCGTTCCAGCTAAGGGGTGATGCTGGTCACAGCATGCTGCAGATCAGGATTGCTCAGAGGGTCTTTCTTAGGATCATCATTTATAGGGTCTATGATAATTGACTTTTGCCGGGTACTTTTCCATTTCAGCTCAACTCAGGTGAAGAGGCATTTTCCTCTGACATTTTTCAACCAGTTGTGCATGCCCAGAACTGGCTAGACTTTAGGGTTCTGGTATTCTCTGCTTTGAGTCATGACCCAAGAACAGATGCACTAGGCTGTCAGAGGGACTATAGATCATCTGTTTTGTTTCCAGGTGATTGGGAGTAGGAGTCAGGTGCATTGATAGGGCACCTCAGCACTCTGGTCCATTGCTGGAAGTAATTTGTTGCTATTGTCCCCAAAGAACAGGAGCCAGGTGCATTAAGGGGGACCTTAGCTCTCTAGTACACTGCCTGTATCTGTATTTGACTTTCCAATGAATTGTTGTGCAACCAAGGGAGGGGGAGTTGCACCCTGCACCAAGTGGCCCATCAGTGGGAGAAAAACTTACCCCACACTACCACATCAGTTACTGCCTGTCCTCCTCCAGAGATGCCTCAGGGGTAGGAGCAGCAGCCTTGGGTACCGAGCACATCCTCTGAGAGCTGCACCACAGAAAACAGGCATCCAGCTATGGAGATCAGCAAGCTTTCTGGGCTCTGTACTTTCAGCCAGGAGCATGGGGAAACCTAAAGCAGAGGAAGAGGAGGGCAGAGGGCTGTGGCTGTCTTTACAAAATGTTCATTACAAAAAACATTTCTTCTTTGTGACTACTTTTATTATGTAAATGTTCATGGGTTTTTATTGGAGAGGGTTTTCATGTGTTGTTATGAGCAGGGAGCAGCCCATACAATACTTACAGTAGTAGTTAATTCACAAATTTGTACTGGTTCATTCATTCTAATGAATAGCTCAAAAATACATAAAGATGCAAGTTAAGTACAAATAGATATTTCTCAAGGTTCTGTGGTTAGTGAGAGGCTACAAGCTATGGCCTGATAGAGGTGGCAGGCAGCACAGTCTGCAGAGTTTGAAGGGTTTTGTCAGCCATGTGGTGTCATGGTCCAGTTTATAACAAATAGAGAAGGGCTGAGTCTGACTGTCAGCAGCCAGACCGCCATGGGCAGAAAACAGTTACAGAAAATACCAGTCACTAGAACAAAACAAGGTTTTCTTTTAGTCCCATCTCCACAAGCACTAGCGTCAATGCCGAACTGGAAAAGATTTTAAAAAATAAAAAAAGATTATTTCATTATTTCAAACAAAGCAAAATGCTCAGCTGTAGACCTAAAAAAAGATAGTAGAGATAAGGGCACACAGAAGATGTTACTTTTCAGGGAAACACTTGCCTCGCTAACACCCTGTCTATCTGTGAGAGAAAAATTACACAAACATATGAAAACGTTAAAGCAGGGTTATCCGCAGGGGTAAGCACATTCACAAGAGGGGGAGGCTGAAAGTCTGCATTTGCCAGTTACCCAGCACACTACTGCTTGGTCTCACTAAAGGGACTGTTTCTGCTTCTCTTCTTAAGCCCTTATTACAGCTTGTTTTTTACAGAGCATCTGCTTGGTTGCATCTAAGCCAGATGTTTCTGGTTCTGAGCTGTCTCCTGCTGCTTGCACACACACCATCTCCCCCACTTCGTAAGTAGTCCCACTTCTGTGCAGTGAAAGAACATCTCAATCAGTCCTTGATGTTTCTTGTAACCATTAAATCATAATTAATACTCATCTCCTTGCAAAGCTCTTGAAGCTGCTGCTGCTTCTTCATTCATCTGGAATGATGCATGTTTCCATGCACTCCTCTTGACGGGGAAAATAAAGAATCCACATAAGTAGATCTGGGGTTTTTTTCGGTTGTATATTCTTTGTCAGTCTGGGGGTTCACTGAAGCTTGTGACATACAAGGTCCTCTTCTTCTCAGCCTGACCTCTTGTACTTCCTTCCTTTGCAATTCACTACTCCACAGCCAATTCCTTGCCAGCACCTTCTGGTGATGAGTTCTTACTTAGGTTTTCAAGCAATGTTCCAGAAATGATTTTGCCCTTCTTGTGTCTGTCTCATGAGCAAATACAGTTATTTTCACAGTCTCCAAGCACAAACCACAATCTATATCCCAAGAATGGTAAAGCCTCAGGCCAAAAAACATCTGAAATGACCACAAAGTACATCTAAATCTCCACCCAGCTTCACATGCATTTGCTAAAATCTTCATCAGGGGAGTGATTAGCCAGCGAGATCCACAGTAGTCCTTAAAATACAGTCTGGCTAACCTAGATGGAAGCATTCAGTCTGGAGTATCTATCTGCATGCCCTGGGATGATCTGAGTCACTAGCATAATTGCAGCGGGTGTGGACATATTTGTGACAGCTTTGATCTAGATAACACAAAGGCTGTAGCAACCTGAACCCTCACACAAGCTGCATAAACCTGTATGGGCTCAATACATGTCTTCAGATGGACATCTCCCAGTGAAGTTTGTTCTGAAATGACTCTAGTACTGTGGTTCTTTGGAAGGCTGATTTAAATTCAGCTTGAACACATCTCAAGCTTGTGCATGCATGCTGCATGGTTCCCACTTGTGCTATACCGAAGGTGGCAATTTGCAGAGCACAAAGGTTATGCTCTGCACGCTTGGTACCAGGCAGAGGCACTTACTTGCTTAATGAAGAATTAGATTTTCATGTCCCATATTCCAGCTCCACTCAACCACATGGGTGCTGCAGTCCCGTGATAGATTTCTGCCTTTATCAGTGTTACTAACATTACAAGAACAGGTTTGGTAGCACATATGATTTTTTAATAGCGTGTATCCCCTTCAGCACAAGTCACTGAACAGTAATTAAAGACATCCTTCTATTGCACTGAAGATCTCCTTTAAGTCTTTTTTGTGCCTCACAAGAGACCTTGGAATAAAAAAATTACAACTCTCCCCGCAGTGGAAACTGTAGTTTACACTTAAGAATAGTTGTAACATGCATTCTCCACATCAATTATTATTCCACTAATTTACATAATTTTAAAATTTTCTAAAGTCCTTGAAGAAATAATTGAAATTTTAATGGCATTATTAACAGTCTGTATATCTGAGAAGCGTTAGAGCTATTGAGAGAAAAATTACTATCTAAGACATACATGAGAGGTAGACTACTTTTTGCTATTAAATTACTTGCCTGGTTTATCACAATATTTAGAGGCCTCAAGAGAGCCAAAGTGTGCAAGGTAAATGTACACAACTCTATTGGATTTGCATGGCAAGATCTTGGTAGCAGGGAGGCTATGGGGGATTCTGCAAGAAGTTTCTCGGTATGTCAAATAGTGCCAATGCCAGCCAGCTCCAAGACAGCCCACCACTGGCCTAGTCAAGCCTGTCAGCAACAGTGGTAGCCCTTGTTCATGTTCAGTTGGAACTTCCTGTGTTCCAGTTTGTGCCTGTTGCCCTTTGTCCTGTCTCTGGGCACCACTGAGAAGAGTCTGGCCCCTTCCTCTTTACGCTGGTCCTTTAGATATTTATAAGCATTGATAAGAAACCCCTTGCTCCAGGCTAAACAGACACAGATCTCTAAGCCTTTCCTCTTAAGAGAGATGTTCTAGTCCCCTAGTCATCTTCACAGCCCTTTGCTGTACCCTGTCCTTCTTGAACTGAGGAGTTCAGAGAGAACCTTTCATAACCTGCTATTCACACTCCCCTTGATGCATCCTAGTATCCCATGGGCCTTTTTGGCACATTGCTGGCTGGGGAACAGTAATATTAGAGAGTTATCCACTCCTCGTTAAGCGTATTTTCTTCACCACAGGTCCTATATCTAGTGCAATGTAAATTGAACCTGACTAGCCCTTCACCCAACCTCTAAGCATCTACTTGGAAAATCCTCATGGTCCAGTCTTCGTGTCAGAGCAGGTGGTGGGACAATAATCACAATGCCACAACCAGAAATGGTTGCAGGTTCAACAGCACCATGCAGTAAAAGTGGTAACAATCCCAGATGGAAAATAAAATTCTGATCCATTAGGGGGCCTCTTCCTCCTGTCAGACTGAAAAAACAGTTCTATTAACAGAATTCTAGCTGTGGAAGGTTTTTAGAAACAGGTATCAACAAGCTTATCTCCAGCAGAAGCAGGGCTCCCTGGCTTGTTGTTACCTATTTGTCTTCTCTAAAGTTGTGTGTTGACTTCTTTGTATCTTTACAGAACTCTCTTCTGAACTGCCAAAACTAATTCTTAAGAGATATGCTTAGGAAATTTTGTTCCAGTAGCCTCTGTTCTCATAGAACTTCTACTAGACTATTTCAGTCAATTGAACAAAGTTTTCCATCCTTTTCAATTATTCATTTATTTTCGGAGATGTTATTTATACAGCAGTGTACACAGCGCTGTGCAGTAAGTAGGTATGTCATGCAAAGAACAATGTCCTCTTGACAGCCTTTACATCCCAGAGAAATTAAGGTACAGAACAAAACAGTAAGCGTAAGGAGGCAAGGTTGCTGCAGTTCAAATATTTCATAGAACAAAAGCAACAGTAAAAAAATGTTTGAAAAAAGAAAAATATTTGTCACGTTGAGTAGGGTTTGTTCACTTGCCTTTACACATCTATAATGCAAAGAACTGCACAGGCTGCCCAGGGGGGTTGTGGAGTCTCCTTCTCTGGAGGCATTTAAAACCCGCCTGGTTGTGTTCCTGTGTGACATGGTCTAGGTGATCCTGCTGTGGCAGGGGGATTGGACTAGATGTTCTTTCGAGGTCCCTTCCAATCCCTAATGATTCTATGAGCTAGTCACTGGAGCTTCCTTTCTGGTGAGATACAAATGTCTTTAGCACTGAAATTGATCTAATTTGGACACCTTTAGGGAAACTGGAATCATGGTTTATGCTCTACTTCTCATATCAACAGTCTCTCCATTGACTGTAACATAGCCAAGCTGACCAACTTATACAGGTTACACAGTTTATTAGGGTTGGAAGGGGCCTTCAAAGGCCATCAGGTCCAACCCTCCTGCTCAAGCAGGATGCAAATTACTGAAAAGCATAACCGCCTAAAAGTCTAAATCAAGCTGCACACTTACATCTGAGTATCTACATTTAGTTGGGTAATTCCAACCTACTATTCCAGCCACACTTTTAAGTCTTTTGTAAATGAAATTTCTGCTTGATGAAGCTTCAGGCAGTGATTCTCCATTATTTTCCACTGCAGAAGAGGGTTTTTTTTGAAAACTCCATTCACAAGCACTTTTTCTCCTGGATTAGCTCAACTAAATCAAGTGTGTTGTAGGCTGCACTCTACATCAGATTTGTTTATAGAAGCTTGTTTTGTAAAAGCTGTCTCCAGATGTTTTGTTGGGATTTTTTGCCAATAGATTGCTGTGTGTGTGTTTTACATCCCTGCCATGCAAAAGGCTGAGTCAGAGCAAACTGGAATTGCCCTAACATAGAACTGACAAGCTGTGATGCGGTAACAGCAGGAGATGGAAACATTTTAACCAAGTCTGTAACCTGTGGACCACTCCACAGCACCATGTCCTCAGCCTCCAAGGTTTTAACTTCTGTTTAACATGATCAACCACTGGGCAGGAACAACGTGGGCAGACATAAACCAGGGTTTTTCCTGACACTCTGTGACTGCTGCCACCTCCAACCTGAAACTCTCACCATTAAGGAAGTAAGTGGGATGAGACACTGAGCACAAGTGCACTGCAGGCGGAACACCTCCAGGTCCCTGCAGTTGCAAGGAATGCTGAGGATGTTCAATGCTTGGCCTCATACTTGAGATCTTGGGTGTTGCACTAGACAAAATACTTTTTCTTTTCTTCTGCAGGGACTGCCCTGGGAGTTCTAGTCCACTTTTGGTCTGGCACTGACCAGCAAAGAGATTGCAATGATCTGGTGCCTGTTGTTAGTGAAGCCCATTGATCTGGAACAGAAAGTCCTGCCTCCCATCAGCACTGTTAAACCTGAATCAGTTAGTCTCCTGTATGAGACATCCTTTGTTTTTCTATTTAATAATTTCAGTAACTCTGCAATATGAAACTTTCTCAATCCAGTCCTTATGTGTGGGAGGGTGTGAGTATTTCCAGCTTGTCGTAATGAGTGCTTTGGCTCAGGCGGTTGCAGCATCACAGGACTGAGAGCACTGCTTTCCAAGCCCAGCTCGGAAAGGCTTCCTGCTGCACCCCAGTGCTAATGCAATTAGCTTTGCTTTATGTGTGTGCCACAGAGAGGTGACACAGGCAGAGTGACAGAGGCATGCTCAAAAGACCCTGGCACTCATCTGCGCTTTGTTACATACCAAAAATTAATTACATTCCTTACATTAGTCTTTTCCATCTGAAAAAGGTGGTGTCTAAAAATCTGAGACTCCCATGAAAACACAAGGTTTCTCTGCAGTGCTTTGGTGGCACAGAAGAACATATCCAGATCAGCTCAAAACTGCTCCCCTCTGGCAGGACATGGGGCAGAAGGCAGTAGGTTTGGATGCTGCCTGCTCTCCTCTTCAGAAAACTGAACATCTCTCTCAGCTTCATTCAGCAGGAGTTTGAAATTTCTGTCTGTTTTCAAGACACACATTGTCTGTCTTGTCAGTCCTGAAGCCAGGCTCCAGTGGAGACCTGGAGCAGCACAGACAGTATAAAACACTTCTGGTTTGCCTTTTCTGTGACTACCCCATGAATGCATTAACATTTGAGCATTTTTGCTGCATTATGGCAACACAGAAGTGTTGATGCCATTTAAAATTGGTCCCAAGTAACTAATGAAATCATTATGTTGCCGTGGTATTAAATTAGATTTGCAGTACAAAACCTGTATATTTAGCCGGTCGGATTATTTCTTGTAAAATGAACCCACGTTTCAAACTTTAAATAAATAAAAGGGAAAAGATAAGTTAGGGAGAGAAAAAGCAAAGTATTGCCTAATGAAACAAGTTTGTTGTGCATGGTTTAATTGAGAAAAACACATTCTTCTAAATAATACGGTACAAACTAAAACTGAGTACCTATGGATGTTAATTGTTGCCTCCATTGCAAAGACAGAGCTAGTGCTAGGGATTTGAGGCAAATAGCACTTAACCTCCTGAACCCCAGATGAAGAGGGAGATAGATGTTTGCTTTTGATCATTCTGGTTTTTTCATGATCTGAATCAATAACTAGCCCTTATAGCTTTGAGTCATATTTCTAATTAGTCAGTCTCTTGGGCCTGGTTTACAAAATAAAATATAAATCAAGGCACATTTGTAAATTCCAACAAGCATTCTGGGCCACTGCCATCTCAATAAAATAATTAAAATGCCATCAGCCTGTTAACATGCTTTCAGCTCTGCCAAAATATATACACTGTCAAATGCCAACTCGTATTTGGAGTGGTGAAGAAAAGCGTATTTCAGAGACATGGTAGCTGCCATAAGTCTAAGGTATAAAATACACAAGTCTTAATGAAACCAGTTAAAGCTTCACTTTTCTTTGTTGGTACAAGGTATTGCAGCAAGTGAAGTAATAATGAATGTTCTTGACTCTGGAGATCATAGAATCAGAATAGTTTGGGTCTGAAGGGACCTTCAAAGGTCTTGTAGTCCAACCTCTCCATAACGAACAGGGAAATCTTCAACTAGATCAGGTTGCTGAGTCATGTCCAACCTCAACTTGAATGTTTCCAGGGATGGGGCGTCTACAACCTGTGCCAGTGTCTAAATCTACCTTGTTTTAGTTTAAAAGCCTTGCCTGTGTCCTGTTGAAACAGGCCCTGCTAAAATGTTTGTCCCCATCTTTCTAACAGACCCTCTTTAAGCACTGAAAGGCTGCAGTAAGGTCTCCTCAGAGCCTTCTCTTCTCCAGGCTGAACAATCCTAAATCTCACCCTGTCATCATAGTAGAGGTGTTCCATCCCTCTGATCATTTTTGTGAATCTCCTGTAGACTTCCTCCAAGAGATCTGTGTCTCTCCTGTGCTAAGGACCCCAGACCTAGACACAGAGGAGGTCTCACCAGAGTGGAGTAGAGTGACAGATTCACTTCTGTCAACCTTCTGGCCATGCTTCTTTCAATGCAGCCCAGGGTATGGTTGGCATTTTGGGCTGTGAGCGCACCTGCCCAGCTCATGCCCAGATCTTCATCCACCAGTACCCCCAATTCCATCTCTGCAGGGCTGCTCTCAATCTCTTCATTCCCCATCCTGTACTGATACTGAGAGTTGCAACTACCTGGTTGGTCAGATGCAAATGACCCAGAAACTACTCAAGGAAGCTCACAATTAGCTTTGCTAAAAGACAGGTAAACTCCACATTACAGAACAAAAGATATACAGTGCCACATAAGGGCTTGAATTTTCCAAAGACAACAACCTGTGAGGGAACCCTCTCATTGGGGGGCATCCAGGAGACAAATTGTCCATTACTGGTGTGACTGATTTTCCCTTCTTTCACTCACTGAGTGTCATGTGTACTAAGACAAATTACCAAAAACAGCCTCTGAAATCCCATCTGCCCCTGTCTTCATTACAGCTTTGTGTACATGCTGCCACTTGCTGCTGCCAACAAAAGGCCAGATTTGGGTCTCATTGATACTAGTGAAGGAAGTGAGATAGAAATTGGCACATTTAAAGTTGAAGCCAAATCCCTATATCTCCACATACGCAAAGAAAGGACTAGAAATTCCCCATGAAGGGTTTTTGGTGAACCAGTGAATAGACACAGGTGCCATGCATCAAGGATCAGTTAAGCAAGTATGTGTAGTTATGAGGAAGTGATCAAACCACCCGGCCCCATCCCCAGTACACAAGACTTGAGAAAGCATCCTTAAGAAAGAAAGGTGAAAGATATAGAGAACCTAAGATATAAAAACTTCTTTTTTTCCTCCCCAGAATAGCTAATGCCAAATTGTTTTGATATTTTGTGGGGGGTTTTGTACTAATTACTGATGACATATCCTAAATTTACTTACATTTAAGATGATCTACATTTGGTACCATACAAGAAACAGCTAAGCTGGACGAGATCAGCATTACTGCATGAACAATAAATTTGCTCAGAGTCTGGTTGGGATAGTAATGGAAAAAGAAACAGGAAACCTACTAGTGGAATTCCCAAAACACAAGTCTTAGGATGGGGTGTGATTAAAATTTTTGTTAATGAGAGTGGCACAAACATGAGGATGCACAAAATGAACTGGGTGCTTCTGACACCCCACTGAGAAGTACCAGCGCTGCAATGGAGATTCAAAGTAGCACGAAGGAAAAAGAAATGACTTAAAAGACTGAGAGGAGAGGAGCAGGATAGTAACACTAGTAGCATTAAAAGCTTCTTAAGATTAGTATAAGAGGGCATAAAAATTTCCATTCTGGAAGGGACTGCCCAGGGGGGTTCTGGAGTCTCCTTCTCTAAAGATGTTTCAAACCCACCTGGATATGTTCCTGTGTGACTTGGTCTAGATGATCCTGCTCTGGCAGGGGGATTGGACTGGATGATCTTTCAAGGTCCTTTCCAATCCCTAATGTTCTGTGATTCTGTGATACTTCAAGTTGAGAATCTTAATTCTATAGTAACATTTTATAAATCACAATCCACAGTTTATCTCAGCACTATTAATTTTTAAATCAAGATAAAGTGCCTAGCAGTGATCTCTGTGGTTCTCTGCATTTCATCAGGATCATGAGCCGACTCCCTTTCTGGGCTCAGGACAGCATTCCTATTTTAAGGCCAGGCTGCAGGAGCCCCAGGGATTCCTGTGTGGGGCACAGTGGTGCTCTCATGCAAGCAGGTCTGCATGGGCTACCAAGCCACTTCCAGCGAGAACTGCAGGTGATGTTTCTAATACACACCCCAAATGTTCAGTAAGCTTTTTTTTGGCAGACTTTATTTTTTCTTTCGGGCAAACTCTTTTGCTCTCTACAGCAATGCCAAAGCTTTGATCTGAAAGCCCAAAGGCCTGAGAGCTAGGAGCACTGGAAGGATTTGAGTAGCACTAACATCAAAATCCTCTCCCTCCCAGAGCACCTTCAGCTCCAGTCCTGAATGGGATTTACTGGTTTGTCTAACAAACATGCACAGCAATGGGGAATGAAGGGATGAAGAGGGACATGGTCTTCCTTGAGGCCATGCTTGTTTTGACAGTAGCCTGTATAATTCTGCATGAGTAGTTTTGGACATAGTAGTCCACAAAGAATTTTCGTCAGATGCTGGTTTCCAGTAAGTTTTCTAAAATAATTGCCCATAAAATCAAGCACCTTTACGTTAGCAGCAGAAGGCTGGGCAGTTGGGACAGAGGCTCTGAATTGGAATCAAGGACTATATGTTTACCTTTTGTCACCCTGTCGTATAGACCCATGGGAAGCAATATAAAAGTTGCTGTTTGGAAGACAGGTAGGTGGGGCTGTGCTTGAAAAGTAGTATCCCTTATTTGGACAACCCCAACCTGAGCAAAACCCCGAGCTGGATATCCCTCTGTTAGATTACTACCTTAGTTAATTCACATGTCCTTCCACATTACTAACCTTCTATTTGTTTGTAGAAAACAATGTTTTATAAGCACACTAAAAGCAAAGGTACAGTAATGGATTTTCTGTGTCTTTAGCCTTTGGTGAATTGTATTGTGATAAGAACAGTCCTGCTCAATGACTCAGGAAGTGATGGTATCATCCTCTGTATGGATAATAGAAAGGGGTAATTTCTTTCTTTCATTGTCTCTGAACTTAGAGAAAGGCAGAGAACCAGAGGAATGCTTCCTGTATCTGTTTCCAGATCTGTGTCCTTCTGCACTTCATAAGGCAATGAAAAGAGAATGCAGTGAATTGCATAATGGCTAATTGAGTAATCAATGTACTTCATTGCCTTAAAAGACTATGACACTTAGGAGAAGTCATTAAATTTAGGGCAAGAGGAAGCCTTGCAACATCTGCAGGATGAGGGAACTCAAGCCTTCTCTAGGATTAGATACAAGAGGGTACAACGGGTATAGGAGGATTTTGCCTTTTTCATCTGTAATCCATCTACCATAATGCTGCTTTAGTCTTGGTTTCTTATTTCTAAATTATTGGGCTCCTAGTTTCCTCTGCTGCAGTTTTCTACAAATATGAATGATTGCACATATTGCCAATTATTGTCTACTATAATAATTTCAAAGACTAATTACTTACTCTTATGTATCCACACTTTGGTTTCAAAAGCTGTAGGAACAGGATAGAAACAAAAGTTAGAAGCCCTTTGGTCTATTTCTCTCCCATTCTACTTGTAAGCAATCTCAACCAACACCAAAGGGCATCCTGTGTGTTCCTTAAGGAAAAGGAATTGTCAGTAAGAAGAAGACAGAAATGTCACCTGAGTTGTACCTCTCATTTGTAAGCGTGCTAGGTTAGGAAAATAGATTCTGGGTATCACCTTTCCTTTTCTCTTTGCAAAATAAGATGTGTTGCATTTTAAGCTCTAAGGTCAGAAAGAAACCTGTCATCCCCATGGCTGCTCAGGGAAGCAGAATAATTAAGAGCTATCAGATAGGTGATTGTTTCTTTAATGTGGGCTATCTGGGAAGACAAAGCTTCCTCCGGGCTGCAGGAACCATGAATGCCCTAAGAGGAAACCACCAATGCTTATTCCTCCATGCATCAAGTGAAAAGCTATTATGAGCCCAGAGACATCGGATGGTGAGATAACTTTTAAGAGGGAGAGCCCAAATCCCCAAGGAGGAGGAGGAAGGTCCCTGCTGGATGCGGCCATGTGGCTGCTGCCATTGTGTGCTCACCATATGGCTGGCCACGCGGCTGTCACCACCTTGACTGTTTGAACAGCAGGAGGAGAAACTGTTTGTCACTTTGCAGCTGAGAAAATTTGGGATGTTTTGAGTTATCAGGAGAATTGAGCTGAAAGGTCTTGTAACTTAAATCATTGGCAGATTGCTCGGGAAAAAATGGGGGAGCTGAGACAGTGCGGGAGTGGCCCTTTCCCTTGTTCCTTTAAGTGTGTGTATGAATGTGTGTCCCTAGCCCCAGTAACCCTGACAGGAAGACAAGGACTGCTTACATAATTCTTTGCTCATCTGTCTCAGAAATGTGTGTAATGGCATGATGACAGAGGTTTCTGGTTTGTGTGTTTTAACTTGCTTGGGCTTTTTCTTCTTTCTGTGCATAGTTATAAATTTAATAACCTCCTGTTGTCTCCCTAAGCTGCTCCATTGCCTGGTAAATTCTATGTGAGACCTCACCTCAAGGCCTGGCTGCCCTTCTCTCTGTTTCTGTTTGTTTTGAACCTGTGACAGTAAGACTGGTAGAATGGCTTACACCATCTGTGCAGGACAGTGGTAATTCCTAAGCTGAGAACCAACATGGGACCATGTAAAACTGTCAAGAATAAACTCTATGGAAGGATAGGTTATGAAATATATTTACATCAATGTACCACTGAACATATATAGCCAGAAGAGATAGAGAAATTAGGCACAGAACTTAAATGTATATTTATGTTTATATGGATGATAAACAGATGTAAATAAATATCAGATACTGATGACAACCAAAGCAAACAGATTGCTTCTTGAGGAGAGGCCATGTTCTGGTCATTTGCCTAGTGGAGATGCTGGGCAGAGACTGCAGTCCACTTCTGCATGGCGGAATATCATTAATGCCAAATTCTGAGAATCACAGCCCTCCTAATGAGTGCTAAATCTTTATTGCATGACTGTAGTTGCATATGCATCTTTCTACTACTGTAGGCACAAAATTAGCGGTACAGTTGTGTATGTCTTTGGTATCTTATTCCTAAAGACAGCTCAGTCTAGCCTCAGGCTAAGATTTTTGAAAATGTAAGATCGCTTCCCATTAAGGAAATTTTAAAGCTGTGATTAAACAGTACACCAAAAAGCAAGCAAGAATCTGATGTCAATTCAAATATACTAAGTGCAAAATACTCAAAAAGTACATATATCTTAGAAATTTAAGAATTTATTAAGGCATGCCATTGATTCTTAGGTTTCTGGGAAAATACACCTAGCTACTCCACTTTTTGTTGTGTTTAGAAGGGAAGCACAAGAAAGGGAGATGAAAGGAAGGAGTTTAGCTGTGAGAGCACTGTAAACACTTGAAAAGGTTTCTTCTGTGTTAATAGAAGTTTTGCTGAATAGCTACCAAGTTACTCCTGTCATACACCAAGAGCCTAGTGAGGGCACAGAGCTTGTATGGGTTTTGCACAGTAGGGATGGCACTTCTGCCTACGCACAGCCAGACATGACCACAATCCTGCTGTTGCTTTCATCCCTGACCCCTTCACAGTATGGGAGTTGGTGGTCTGGGGCCTCAAGCCACTAGCCTTGCAACTTGAAGCTCAGCTTCTCATCTGCTCCTCTTTTGTTCAGCTGCAACAAGCCTAAAGCCCCTTCTGCTCATCACACAAGGATGTCCTGAGGCATTGAGACCAATGTCAGTAGTCTTACATCACCTGGGTCCTACAGTGCTTTCCCTGGGGACCAGCCTTGTACATTTTCTTAGAAATGCTTTTATTCTTCGAGGTAAAGCTTCCATCATTTGCATCAGAATGGATAGCAAAGCTGTAGCATATCATAAAATACTTGTTTCATTCCTCAGCAGATGCAGATAGTGATACAGATTTCTCAGATTAGTCTGGAGATATTCTTTGGTACTTTACAATAATTAAAATGGTCTGGAATGCAAATGTCAAAATGGAAGAAATTTAGCAGAAAATGGAGGAGAAATGGCCAGATCTTCCTATTATCACTTGCTGTACATCTCAAAAGACAGCTGATTCCCGGCGCTGTATGGGTTCCAGCATTCAGTGATTTATTGGGTAATTCAGCATTTGCCAGTATGTCTTGTGCTAATTAAATGCATCGCACTCTATTCAGAAATGTCACAATTGATTTGTCTTCTGCAAGCACTGACTTTATTTCAATCTTCTAAAAAAGATTTTATGAGCCACAGATAACTTACCGTGGCACATTCATCTCCCAGGGCAGCTTCTGCATCTGAGGGCAGTATGGGAAGAAACCAACAGTGAACATCCAGTACAAATGTCTTCTCTGGACAGCTTATTTAGCTGATAGGTGCTGTATATCCAGAAGCGGGTAGCCTATACGGTGAAATTACAAGTGGCTCCATTAATGTATAAAAACACTCAGACATGACAGAAGATAATATACAATATTGGTAGATTTTGTTGGTTGATAGACTGAGCCAAAGCTCCACACAGACTGAGAACACTGTAATCTCTAACAAGGTGTTTATTTACAAGTGGTTTTGAGACCGAATTTGGCTGTTAACTGAATCGCATCGAGATGAAATGAGCATAAAACAGCTCACTCTAAACTAAGATGCCAGAGCATGCTTAGTACAATACTCAGAGTCCATGGGTTCTGTCGTTTTAATTCAGTGCCTTCCACCCACACGTTATGCATAACCGAATGCTGAGGGTGAATTTCAGCGTTCTGCTGCTCAGTCATGGAGAATACGACTACGGTGTGGGTAAAAACCCACTTCGTTTTGAAGGAGTGCAACCCTGACACAAAGTTATGGTTGAAGCTTAATGTGAATTGAAAGTGCAAGACAAGAAACAGCATTTTCATGTGACATAGGACTGTTTTAGGGAAGGGAATAATTGTTCAGAAAGGCAGCAAGAGGGTCAAAAACACAAACACGCTTAGTGTTTTACTATAAAACAACGGTGTTCTAGTACTGCTGCTTCTATCCCAGACCCCTGAGTGATTCTTCTGTAACAGAAGCAATTACAGAAAGGAAACTTGCTGCCTTGTTGAGAGACTTTCTGGAATAGACTTGAATCAGTCAGGCACAGCTAGAATTTGTCATTTGTCACACTAGCAACTGAACGTTGCATTCGTAGCAGTTTGGTGTGTATAGCAGAGGGAGGACCTTGTGTCTATTTTTGCTGCACAGACTTCTGCTGCTGGGCCCCAACCAAGGATACCTACTATAAGCGGCTGTCTGAGATACTGCAGCAATCATGACATTTAACTGGAAGACAGTGATTCACACAGTTTACTCCCTGGTGTCAGACGATGACTCTGTTCTGAAGAAAAGCCACTGCAATGGTCATGGATGTGGCTGTTTGGCCATGGCCTTTCTTGCCAAAATGCAGATGAGTGTTGAATAGAACTGAACTGTCCATTCAAGGATCCTGCCCATTTGTAAATCTTTGTTGTCTCCTCTTCCCTGGCTTGTACGGGAAAGTGAAGCAGCCCGGTGTATGAACCTATAGGAAGAGAAGTCCTGTTCTGTAGAGTTGTTCTTTGTTCTGCAATTCCAGAAAGTCGTACGATACATTTCTTCTTGTAAACTCATCAGGCTCAGAGTGCTGGAACAACCTCTTGTTGAGAGCCTGTTCTAGAACATCACCAACAATTAGAAGCATTTTTCTGCTGATTTCCATTTTAAAATACATATTTATTTGTTCTGTGCTTATTTGATTCTTCTGCTTAAATAACTCTTCTATATTCTGACTACATATGTCCTTTATGCATTTATAGAGTACAATCACATGCTCTCCCAGTTTCCACCCAGCCAGCTTGCTAAGCTGTACTAACCAAATGTTTAATCTCCATTCCTCTGGTCATCCTCACTCTCTGCTCCAATTACAGTTTTAATTTTAATTCATCTTTCTAACACACAGTTATTTGCAATAATCTTTATCATGTGATGACTTTTATACTTTCCTCTGTGTTTTCTCTGAAAATGCTTCACATGCTACCTCAATATCAAATGCAAATTTTTCGTAATTGCATGGTAAGTATTGTGTACAGCCACTCTGCCACTGAGTTACACACCCTGGCTTTCTTTACCTTTTTCATGTCAAACCAATGAATACCCAGTTTACCTGACAAGCTTGTGTTACTCTCCCTTATGTGTCCCACCTAATCTATTTTAGTTCTCTCTTTGCACAGTTCTTTATGACTTTCTGATTTGTTGTTTTGTTTGTCCACACTACCTTCTGGTGCAAGGAAGACCTCACTTTTTACGACAATGTCATAGCTAAGGAGAAAACTACATGACGGGAATATTGCCTACTTACTAAGATTAAGCCGTTGGTTAGTGGAGAGTTAGGGATTCCTTTTTCTATATTCAGAATGCATTTCATGTAAAAATCACAAATATGACATTTACAAGAAAGAGGGGGAAATTACATACCAGAAGACATCTTTGCTGCAATCATATTTTAGTATTCACAGAATCACAGAACATTAGGGATTGGAAGGGACCTTGAAAGATCATCTACTCCAATCCCCCTGCCACAGCAGGACCACCTAGACCAAGTGGTTTACCATGTTGCTGATAAGGAAGGGTGCCATGTAAGTAACCATCCATTTACTACTAAAACGCTAATTTCCTTCTGTAATGAAAGGTAAACATTTTTCTTTGGAAGTATTTTGGAATATCATTACTGCAAAAGGCTGAGATTGCTCATGGAAAGGCAATATTTTCAAACCCACAGTTTTTCATAACTGACTGTTGGAAAGTAAGAATTAGCAGTTTGTCTCAGAGCCTTAAAAGCTGGTATTTTAGAGAGCTGAGATGAAGGAACAAATGTGGTTAATGAAGAGAATCACATCACATATGGAAACTTAGCTGATTAATAGAGTTATGAAATACACTTCTATTTCATCGGGAAAATTGTCTGTCAGTTCTGAGGTTACATTGATCCAGAAAGCACAAATCTATCACAGCATATGATGTACTGATAAGTTGCCTTTCAGCTGCGATTGCCAAACCGAGAACGGGCCAGTTTTATGTTGTGTAGGGATCAGTGCTCTGAGGTAAGCTCCAGAGTACTCATGGTTCCTTTGCAAACCCAAGAAATCCTAGACTATTCCTGCTTTCAATGTCCTACCGGTTGCATTTGGTAAGCCTTCTGCTTTCACAAGCTGGGTAATGGCAAAGATATGGTTGAGATGATACTGATTGAGATGGCTAAGGGTTGATACCCTTCATCTACTGTATATGCAGTGGTGAAGGTCATGTTTAAATATGACCACCCTGCATGTCTAGCTGGAGACACTGTCAACAGTGGCACTCCTTTTTCTGCCCATGGCACAGGTCAGCACTTACAGGGGACGGACTGCTGGCAGAGCAGTCTCTGAATAAAGAGCATCCACATAGGACCCGTTGGATGAGACTTCCCTCTTTTGAAGTTAACTTCTTCCTTGATCCTATTTCATTGTGTACGGGGAGAAAAATGTGGCTTTGTGCAGTTAAATGTTTTAATCTGAAGTTAGAGTAAAACTGTACAGTTAATGCCTGGAAGATAGAAGCAATGAATCTCATTTTCCCTGACCACCTTCCTATGGGACATTTGCTAATGTAGCTGCTTTTTCTTCTATGAATGCAAAACTGATTAACTTCTTTACAAATATTTCCCATTCTCTTCCGATCAATTCATTCCCATTGGTGTCATTGGCAAAGCTCCCTCTGATCACACAGACAATATGATCAATGTCTCCTGTACCCAATTGTATTTCTTTCTAGTATGTACTAGCACACTTGTTCTGCCTTCTTGAGGGGCTTCCCCTCGTGAAACTGTCACAAATGAGGGTGGCCCTTTAATAGAGGTGAGCAGTAACTTGCCTGTGAGTCTTTTAAGCTGGTAAGTCTAGAAAAAGAGACAGCTAGACAAGTGATAGTTTACATATCAATTTTTATTTAGATTAAAAACTATGCAGAAAGAATTTGGTAGGGAAGCAAGCCTAATTGCTGACTTGCAAGGCACATGCATCGAAAACCTTTTCTTAGATCCCAAGGATACATAGGCACCACAGAGGAGCTGTATGTTATTGCACTCCATAGGCCCACATACACAGCACTGCTAACTCAGGGGCTGGGAGAAGTCTATTCTTCTTTCCTGGTGATACGATAGCTCTCCTTTGGCTTGGAGTGGTTGTCAGATGCTGTTGCAGGCAGTACAGATACATTTGTCTTCTTTTCCTTCCCACATCCTTTACCCTTCTCAGCCAGGGAACAAAGGATCTACTTTTTCTGCATTTCTGCATCTTCTATTTGTATTCCTCTCTCTTAGTTATGTACCAGTAGCTCCAGTCCTCAGTGCATTTCCTTGGGGCAGGTTGCAGCAGGAGAACATTTCTTTCCAAGAACATGAATGTTCACTGGGTGAGAGACAAACACTGGAAGCAGAGAAGAAATCTCTGTAGGACTATGCAGGACTGTTCTGCCCTTGTATTTACTTCGATCTCTATCACATAAAAGCCAGCACTTCCTGCCTCTGTTGTGTCCCCTCACTATGGCAACAAATGCAGAACTCAAGAGTATTGGAGCACCTGGAAGGGAAAACAGTTACGGAGAAATCATGTACTCGGGACGTCAATGACTCTCCAAGACCTGCCAGCTCAGAACAACGGTTGCAGGATCCCACACAATGTGATGCTCTCACAACCTCCTTTCCAGCCACCCTCGCAACTACAGTGCCTGTGCGAGGGAGCCTCCCGCATGCACGACTGAGTCAGCACACTCACTTGCCCAACCAAGGAGCCTGTTGGCCCTGGCCACCACCAAGTTCCTCTACACTGCCAGTCTTCTTCAGGGTTTCTGAGGAGAAAGGCAAAAGATCCTTCTCCTCTCAGTCATTCTTGGAAGGCAGGTGTTCATCCCACGGAAGCAAGACAACTATGTTACTTTCATTTGCAATTAAAATGCAGTTCTTAAGTGCCACATTTTAAGGCAGAAGTAAAATAAACAATAAATCAACAAAAGCATAGTTTGTTAGTTGAGCGAAAACGGCTAAATTCTGCCTTTGCTCCTCACTATCTGGAACATGGCAGAATCCAGTCAGTCCCTGGGTGCCAAGGATTTAAATAAAAAATATATACATAAAAACAGAGAGTTACTTCTAGCAGAAGGCCAGGATTCGTGCATGATAGACTCTAGAATAGATATTACTCAGTAGCTGCATCTGCTGAAAGTCTGGATCTTTCCCTGGAATCTGTCATCTTACCTTCAAGACACAAGCTGAACTGAGGTGTTTGTTAGGGACCACAAGCTCATATATCTGTTGTGAGGGTAAAGGTGACCACAAGTGTCCAGGTCAGCTGAGATAGCTGTGTGCAGCTAAAACGCTGAAAAATTATTATCCTCATTGACAGAAAACTGCCAGCAATAGAATAATCTGTGCTTCTGGCAGATGGACAACGTTCTCTGTTGAGTTTATTTAAATTTGTGGTACACATCTAAATATGCTGCACTTGGCTATCTGGCTTCCTGATCTATTTGCAGCATGAGAAATTATACATGGAAAACTGCAAGCAGGTGGCTTGTCCTGTGCAAGGGCAAGTTGTGCAAGTGGTCTCATAGGCACCATGTCTCAAAGTTGCTGTTTCCCTGAACCCTGCCTATGTTTTTGCATCCAGTTCTTCCTCTGTCTGTCATTGCTTTGCTGGTGGAAATGCTTCATACCAAATTTCTGCACCCATTCCTCTCCTAAAACACAAGAAACACCTTCCCTTGGTGTGAATGAGACTATTCACGGGGGGAAGATTCTGCAGAGTCTTACCCCTGCTTGGGAAGACACCTGCTGTAATTGATAGATGAGGTGATTACCACCAGAAGCACTACCCCAAGGAAGGGAAAAATGCAGCTCAGCGCTGACAACATACTGCAGTCAAGTGGTAACCTAGTTGTAGAATATCAGTCTTACTTGTTAATTGCTGTGATTTGATTCTGAGATGGATAGAGGTCAGCAAGAAAGCAATTTGTTTAGTTTGATGGAAAATAAAAGCACTTCTGGGGTGTGATCCAGAAAATTCTTCCAAGTATTCATCTGAGCAAAGTCACCCTAAACTGCATTGTTTTATTTGGAAAAGAGTTTTAACGGAGGACGGATGCTGTGATGAGTGTG
This sequence comes from Phoeniculus purpureus, assembly GCA_028565055.1. NCBI lineage: Eukaryota > Metazoa > Chordata > Aves > Bucerotiformes > Phoeniculidae > Phoeniculus > Phoeniculus purpureus. Next base: position 42,895 of record JAOXOE010004348.1, read on the forward strand.
AACAGATCCCCCTTTAAGATTGCCTAGTACTACACTTCGAATGAGAATCAACCCCTGCCTTCTGGACAGCAGACAGTGGAAAATGGCAAGTGAGACATTTGTTTCTCCCTGAGTTACTGAGTCGGCACCGCCATGGAGTATGGTGGCAAGCAGAAAGGACAGAAGAGATGGTCAGATGTTGTGTAGAACTATAAAGAAAGAACACTAAAAAGGAATGTTTCAAGGAGTCAAACAGGGAATTAAAGGGAAAATTAGAAAGCAGATCACACGCAAAAAGAAAAAGAACCAACCAAAGCCACTAAGAATTAACGAAAAGGGGAAAAACTAACAAGAGGGGGAAAAGGGCCGAAAAATGTACTGTGGTCCACGAGAAGAAAATAACTGGCCTTGTAATAGTAAGTGGTCACTCAAACTGTTCTTAGATAAGGGGAGCTGTGAGACAGATCTGTGTATCTTACGACATCCTTAGATGCCTTCAGTAAATCAGTACCTGTCAACGCAAAGGACACCGCTCGAGTTTCTGGCCCAAAGATTTCAAATGGTTGTGATTAGCTGCCTGTTGGTAGCAGACGTGTAACTGAAGTAAAATCCTTTTTAAAGGGAAGCTGCAAGTGTATTGTCAAAACCAAATCACTATGAAACCCAAAAGGCAGAGGAATCATCCGCATTGATTCAGTGATGTTTGAGAGATCCAACTCAGACTTGAAGTCCTGTTTTTCAAATTGCAACAGGTTCTAGGTGTCAGACCTGGGAAGCATCATAGCCTTGAGTGCAAGCAACATCTGCATGAAGCTGGGCCAGCTGATCACATCCCACTTGAATCGTGGGATTACAGTGACTGACAGTCACACTGGCAAAGTCCCTTGTTTCTGGTATTGCACTGCTTACTGTCTAGAATGCCTTTGGTGAAGATGGCTACTCCAGTTTGGGCTTCGGGAGCATGGCAGCATCAAATCCACTTCGCCTGGTATTGTTCAGTCAGCATTCCTCACAGTGTTTGCAATTATTTATTTTCCTCAATGCAGAAAGTCTAATAGAAGTCTGCTACTGACAACAAAGAAGTAGTATCTTCTTTTATTGCGAGTCCTCTTGGCTAGCAGATGTCAGTGAAAACATGGGTTAGCAGATAGACTGCATTACATGGGAACTTCATGCAATCAGCTCTGCATGGAGAGATGGTCCATGCATCTTACAAGACTCCAAAAATTCTAACAAGAATTTCATTGAACCCAAGCACCAAGCAAATGAAATCAAAGTTGGAAATATTTGTTCTTTTATATTTTGTCATCCTTTTACTTGCACATTATTAAGTCCTTCCTACTCCTCTAAACACTCTTGCGTTAGAGTATTTGCAATAATTTCAAGAGCAGATGGAGTCACTCATTGACAGGCAATACTGTATAACAAGTGTCCAATAATTAATAATTATCTTGGCATTTCATAATTTGTTATAAAAATCATCATACACTAATTTACTGCAGTTATGAATCCAACAGGCAATTCCAGATGTCTGCTGTAGCTTGGCATCAGCTCATGTTCTTAATGTACTTATGGTACGGCATTTTCTTTTTAAAAAAAACTCTAGCAAAACTTCACAACCAAAATACACAGGAAAAAAAAGTCACCAGTTCTCTCCCCCACTCTCAAATGTATTATAGCTTATCCACGTCAGTAGAAAGTGTAGATACTCTCTTGTGAGAAGTGACTGAAATTTTCTGCCTTTCCAGTGGAAACCTGGGACCACTTCCAGAGTCACGAAGACTTACTGGTACAACACCAGTAGGCTCAAGTCTAACTGTCTTTAAGTTAAATCAAGATTTCTGATCCTTGACCTAATAAGAAAAGCCTCCTTGGGAATATTGCTACTGGAGTACAAAGCATTCGAACTACATTGCACGGAATGTTCAAATGGGGGCTTTCTCCAGCATTCTTGGTGAGACCTTGGTGTCACAGCAGAAGGTCTTTTCAAAGGAGCAATATGAAATCTGTTCATGTGATGATCATGTGACCATCATATGGTTTTAGCATTATTCAACTTCAGAAGCTGTTTTGAAACACATTGGCACCATGTTCATGGAATCACAGAATGGGTTAGGTTAAAAGGGACCTGAATTATCTGCCTCTCACTAGACCAGGTTGCCCAGACCCCTGTCCAACCTAACTCAGCATACTTCCAGGGAGGGGGCATCCACAACCTCCCTGGGCAACCAATTCCAGTGCTTCACTGCTGTCACAGTGAGGAATTCCTTCCTAAGATCTAATCTAAATCTACCCTCTTTTAGTTTAAAATTATTCCCTGTTGTCCTACCGCTAGCTGCCCTCATAAAAATTCCCTTTCCAGCTTTCTTGTAGGCCCTCCTTAGATACTGGAAGGCTACTACAAAGTTTCCTTGGAGCCTTCACTTCTCTAGACTAAAAACCTCAATTGTCTCAACCTGTCTTGACAGATGCTCCAGCCCGCACATCATTCTTGTGGCCTTCCATTGGACTTACTCCAACAGTTCAGTGTCCTTCATGTACTGGGGACAGCAGACCTGGATGCAGTTCTCTTGACTCCAGAAGTAGGATCAGAGCATAATTACAAAGCTACTTAATTATCAGCACATTCCTGCAAATACAGTGGCCAGGACCTCTTTTCCTCAGCTTCAGTTTATCACCGAGGCATAACTCAAGATTCTGAAGCACAGGGGAGTTTCACATGCTTCAGACCACGGTTCCTACATTACAGCACAATGCATTAGTACTGGTTTTAATCTCAGGTGTAATCTTTTTAAAATTATTTTGCATCAGGTTAATTTAGAGCTCAGGACAAGTAGTCAGAGAAACTGAACTTGTTCACCTACAGCTGCACACCACTCGCACTAACCTAGGGTAGCTTAATTCTGACTTATGATCTAACAGTATCTTTCAGTGCAGCAAAATATCTGAGAGTTTTTCAGACGTGATGGAAAGCAATATCTAAAATTATGCTTGCAGTTTGCCATGACAGATTTTTGCATGTTTCAGATATGTCTGTGTACCCTAATTAGATGTAGCTAACTATACAGTTAATGAAGAGAATGCCTATGTAGGCATGCAGATACAGGGTCTAATTGCACAAGTCTTCAGAAGAGTTCTGACAGCACGTGGCAGGTTTGGTTGAGGACATCAGGACACAGCCTTTCCCCTTTCTAGAAGGATTCTGAAAAAATGTCTCAGCCATACCATCACTCCAGGCTCCCTCACAACAGGAACAGTGAAAAATGAGTGTCCAGGCCACATCTAATGTACAGTTTTGATGTTGGAATACCCTGATCCCTTTGCAATATTTGGTGTTGCTTCCTAAAGCTTAATCTCTGTGATGAAAGGAGATTTAGATGGAGACACTTTCATCTAAAAATGTTCAATATTGGTTTAAAAAAACAAATACGGAGCAGCCCATCTCTCTCTCTTCAACATTTCCAGCCCTAAAAGGAGCTGCTGAGAAAACCTTCCAAATAAGATCCAAGTGCTCACAAAGACTGAGAAGCTAAATGAAAGTTCAAGTTGTTTGACTTCTCTCAAAAACTACATTCCTCAAGGACCCCTTCCTCACACCACTGGAGGAACCCTTTCCATGCAGGCAGCTCCCTTCTGCACAGCAAATTATTCATTTACCCACATGTGGGCATTAGCTTCCCTTCCTGCAGCTCCCTGACGGCTCCCACCCATGCTTTGTTGTTTTTAGTAAGAGAGAAAAGTCTCAAAATTATTTTTCATGTCTTGTTTGTAGCTCTAGAAGAGCCTTTTTGAAGAAGCCATGTTTCAGCATACTCTGCCAGTTCAGACAAGCTCCACAGACAGACTTTAGATTCCAGCCTTTGCTTAGCCTACAGGCAAATTAGAAATGCAAGCACATTGTAGGAGACCAGGAACCTCAGAGGGACACCTAAAGGGAACTGGAAGGCTTCACAGCTAAGTCACACCGAGGGATGTTACCTTTATTCAAATAACCTTTACATAAGTGATCATTTGTACTGCCTCTAAGATGTCAGAGCAGTTGAGACAATCAGCAAAATGTCAGTTCTCTCACTTTCAACAGACTTTGCTACAGACCCCAGCAGAACCTTCTGCCCCTCTGGGGATAGAAGTGTCATGCTGCAGAAGTCAGAAGTGAAGGTGGGGTTGCTAATACCCAAGCAAGGCACCTACATTGATCTCCAGTCTACTCCCAATCATATTTATCTCAGTGGGATCAGATGCAGTATAGGCTCCCCAAAGACCACTTAGCAGGCAGTCTGCGATCTGAACCACTTCAGGGCTTCTCGATTGGGTTGTTACTGAAGAGTAACAACCAACACTTCTCAGGCTGCTCTGCCCTTTTGCTTAACGTTGCTTTGTGTCTGCTAACCAAACTGGTATCTCAGTCATGGCCGATTAATGTCACTTTGCTATACCCTGAGAAAACGCGGGGGGAAAGCTGTGTTTCTGCTTTCACAAAGGCCACCATGCAAGAAGTTATCAAGATGAAGCTGCACTGTATGATGCCAGTCTGCTCTGTACCCTGTCAGTCAGGTGCTCAAATTCCTCCTTAGCATGGGGGACTCTGTCCTGTGAAGTGAAAGACCCTGGGTAATACAGTTATAAACACCCTGAACCCTGTAAAAGAGGCAGTGAGTGATTAAATAATTTACTTTGATCAGAACTACTGGATCTTATTACAAGTTCAGCAATTGCATGTCCTTCTAGTTCACAATCATGTCAGAAAAAGGGAATAATTTCAGCAGTCTTGTGGCTAGATTTATTGAACGAGCGTGCAAGCGCTGAACATACCACTCTTTTACCATCTGTCCTCTGAAAGGTGATGAGGCTGCTATTATGGTGGGGCCTGCAAAATGCAAAATGGAAACCATTTCCATTTAATTTTTGGAGAAAATGTTGTCATAAATCAATGACAACCTGTCCCTGGAGGATGTTTATATCCTCACCTTTTTATCAACCCCACTACAAGGCTTATTGTATTTTGGATGATCAGGGATACATGAAACTGCCCTGATTGTCTCCTGTTTCCTTCCCCACTATTAGTGTCTGGCCACAAAGGAAACCGGGTAAGGGAGGGTAAGGGAACTCCATTAGCCCTGCGGTCTGATTCAGAAGTGACAGCTGAAATGCCCACTGTGACAAACTAAACAGACAACTCTTCAAACACCCCAGGTCTGCTGAAAGACCCGGGGAGAGTAGACGCGCTCAAACTTCCTCTCGGGGTTTTCATAACCAAATGTGACAACAGCAACAAAGAAACCTCTCCCACCTCCGCTGCAAAAATATGGAAAGGAAATGATGGGGTTTTTTGCATGTTGATTCTCAACTTGATTCCAGGAAAGAAACAGCTTGAGAAAGCACATGCTTCCCATGAAATAACCAGAGTTCCAAACCACTTCTCGCTGTCTGTTCTCTTCTGGCCTCCTGATCTATGCTAATTGCTAAACTTTGAGTATGCACTTGAAATTTTCTGTGGGCAATGTGACTCTCTTCAAATAAAAATAGATGCCAGAAATAATTTTCTAACTGAAATACAGAGAATGACATTTAATGTAAGTGTTTAATCATTATTAATTGCTTTGGTATTCATTGAAACCATGATGGGTTCATTTGAATGTACAGCATAATTTCTGAGAATACTCTGAACAAGTAAATACACCAGACCAGAGTAAGAAGCACAGTGAAGCCCTCTAGGAATACTATTTAATGCCTAGAGGTGTAGAGGTGGGTTGGAGCTCATTAACAATTCCCATTATTTGCCATTGATTACCTTTCAGATTTAACCCCATCTATTTTACCCTATAAACAATGTTTTTGGAAATCTGAAGCCTAAAATATTTTAAAAGCAAAAATATTAAAGTAATTCCTTCTAAAAAATCCATTTTTGTTTTTTAAGTAAATAGTTTCTAACAAGTTTAGTGATAAACCTGTGTTTTGTATTTTAAGAGGTCACCTAAACAAGAGATCAGGCAGCTCTAGCACAGATAAGCAGGCACCAAGTCAGCAGGCAAATTACACATGACCTCTCAGGGAATACGGCACCCACAGTCTTGCCAAAAAGGTCACTGCAGGAGTCTGTCTTGCAAGTCCAGGAAAACAGTGAGCAATCTCACCAGGGTAGGGGCACAGAGCCAGCACACTACAGTAAGAGCACAACTTTTGGTTGTGAGCCTTCCTCCATTAAAATATTTCACTGCAACAAGACTAAACTTTCTGTAACCTCTCAACACAAAGGTCTAACACAAATTTCTCCGCTTTTCTCTTCTCTGGAAAACGTTATTAAGGCGTTCGAGCTCTTCACAGTGTCGGAAATACAGGGACAAGAACTGGCAGATCTAGCAAATGGAACTGCTATAGCCACACTGGGCAATGTACAGCCATTTGTTAACAAATACATGCACAGAGAGTCTGCACAATTTCGTTTCAGAAGAAAAACAAGTTTAAAATGTTAGTATTTCTTCCTCTTCTCTCCCAACTGTTTCTTCCAACTTCCTAATCATTACGTACACTGTTTTCCATGTAACAGCCATGCATCTCTTAGGTGAATGAGTTCAAACTTCAAGCCTGCTGTTGAGCCAGTTGAAGGCATTGCAATTTTTGCAGTACTTTGGGAATGTCGTGGTCTGATAACAGGCACCAAACAGAAAACAGAAACAGAGCTTGGGCAAAAGGAATGAAAACAGTTGTTCGACTGGAAAAGCTATCTTGGTGACTGGGAAGAGCAGTGAGTTTTCTCTTCAGCGTTCTGACCATCCTAACACCCCTCCAGCATACTGAATATGGTAGTATCACAGTACGTTAGGGATTGGAAGGATCACGAAAGATCATCTGGTCCAATCCCCCTACCACAGCAGGACCACCTAGACAAAGTCACACAGGAACATATCCAAGTGGGTTTTAAATGTCTCCAGGGAAGGAGACTCCACAACCTCCCTGGGCAGCCTGTTCCAGTGCTCTGTCACACTCAGTGTGGAGAAGTTCCTTCTCATATTGATGTGGAACCTCCTCTGTTCCAGCTTACACCCGTTGCCCCATGTCCTATTGCTAGATGACACTGAGCAGAGCCTGGCTCCATCCTCCTGACACCTACCCTTCACATATTTATAAACATTAATGAGGTCACCCCTCAGTCTCAGTACAATAGCGTGTTGCACTGTCATGTTAATGATTGCACCTTATCTCTCACCTTTGACATTTTTAGTTTAGAAATCTCAAATGGAAAAAGTTGTCTGTCCTTTTACATATAGAAGTTATTTTGTCTTAGTGCAAAAAACAAATAGGTATGATACTTACTCATTCAGGCAGAAAGATTCAAATAGCAAATTTTCTACATTCTCTTACAAAATACAGAGAAGTTTTCCTGTGCTGGCTTAGCACTGCTGAAGGAACGAGCATAATGACATTTTCAACTAAGAAGTCTGGCTTATTTGTAGAAGCAAGGCAAAAGGCAATGGGAGATATGAATTCTTTTTCTCAAATTAGAGAAAACATTTGAAAATACATGTTTTAAACTCATCTGCCTTAAAATACTTTTATATTTTCTGATGGAATTCCTGATAGAATTGGAGTCCTGCTTCTACCCTCCAAAAGATCAATATTGGAGACGGTAGGAATTTTTCTGGGAAAATAGCTTTCTGTCACAAATATGTCAACTGCTCAAAGACAGAAGTTTGTGGAAAAAAATAGGTGTGCTTCAATAAAGATGACTATGCTCGGGGGAGGGGGGGAATTTAATCTATAATATTATGCATATATACATATATATATTTGCATCCAAGCATATTTCTGTCACACAAGAAAAATAGCCAAAATACTGTGTTTTCAGGCATTCTGAGGTGAGCAAGATCAGAAGCAGAATGGCCAGGGGAGGATACGCTATGGCCCCTTATTTTACACAGCGTGACTTTGGCTTTTAAACCTGAGGCAGCGAATAAGCTGTCATGCTCTCATTCAGATGACATTTATGTCTGTCCTGAATGAGAACCTGTCAGCCTTGGCCTAAGCAAGACCTCGTCTTTAAGTTAGCTACAACAAAACAAGCTCCCTTGAACAGGATGATGAAGGAAGTAAACTCCTCCGTTATGAGGAAAGGCTGAGGGAGCTGGGTCTCTTTAGCTTGGAGAAGAGGAGCCTGAGTGGTGACTTCATTAATGTTTATGAATATGTGAATTGTGGGTGTCAGGAGTTGTTCTCAATGTTATCTGGTGATAGGACAAGGGGCACTGGGTGCAAGCTGGAACATAGGAGGTTCCATATAAATATCAGAAGGAACTTCTTCACAGTGAGGGTAACAGAGCATTGGAACACGCTGCCCAGGGGTGTTGTGGAGTCTCCTTCTCTGGAGACTTTTAAAACCTGCCTGGATATGTTCCTGTGTGACTTGGTCTAGGGGATCCTGCTGGGACAGGGGGATTGGACTAGATGATCTTTCGAGGTCCCTTCCAATCCTTAATGATTCTATGATTCTATGATATCTAAACGATCTTCAAACACAACCAGGGATGGTGAATCTGCCTATGAGTTCAAAGATCTGGGTGGGATGGCAAAAATACAGCATTAGCCTTCCAGCAAATACAGCAAGCCTCTTCAGAGCACAATAAGAATCCATGTGTAGTATGAAGAAGTAAACTAAGAATGGAAATACTTTTCCCCTGCACAATTTTCAATGAAAAATGTTTTCTTTGCCTCTGCCTTTTTTTCTGTGCCACATTAAACCTTCAAAGGCACAGGCCTGGCAGATGGCAGCAAGACAGCAGTTGTTTTTGTTGTTATTTAGATAAAGAGCATTTTAAAGGATGCTAGGAACTGCTGAGTCATGTGGAGTAGACTTCCTGATTGGAAAATTGAACTTGTGCCTCCCTTTCCAAAAAAAAAAAGGAGGAAGTACTAGGAAAGGTAAAAGGAAATTCAGACCTTTGAATGCTCTTATCATAGAGCTGAATATGAAATAATTACCATAAATGAGGCAACCAGTTCCTACACCCTCTGCAATCTGGATGACATCCTTCTGTGTAATCAGCATAAAAGTTACTTGCAGAAAACACATTACTTACTACCTTATCTCAGTCACCTGAGCACGCACGTACAAAAGGAGAAGACCAAAGTCTTCTAAACCACCTCTCACATTAACTACAAAGACTTTAACTCTATTTCCTTCTCCAAAACTACTGGCACTAGGACAAGCATGTGATTTTTATCCCTAAACAGGGTGTTCCTTGGGCTCTTTGCCAATTTAATTGGCTTATTCACATCCTTCCCTTCCAGATTACCTCAGGGTGATTTACATGTTGGAGGCCTATAAACACTGATGATTCAGTGCATGAAAACCAAAAACATTGTTCACTGTCTGACAGGGTCCCCATTGGCTTTTGCCCCCAAATTAATTGTTCTTATTGAAACAACTTAACATATAATCAACCTCTGACATCATCCTAATGTTATACAGAGCTTCTAAAACACAATGAGACTAAGGTCACTTGTTTTTCACCAGTGTTTCCACGTACTGCAGGAGCAAGCAACAGGTGAGGTCTTCAAATGGGAAGATATAGATGCTCCCAGCCCAGCTTCTTCAGACTACTGGCCATTTTGCAGACCGTTTTGTTCTGAATTCCCATGAATAAACCACTTGGACTGAACCACAAAGAAGCTCAAATACAAAGACAATTTAATTTCCTCTCTCAGGAAAACATCGATTTTCTTAGAGCAGTTCAACAGCCACTTAACAGGGTGTTATTTAGAACAAGCAAGCGGACTTCCAGTGGATTCAGAACAAATTTCCTTCACATGCTGATCCTGAACTCCCTACAAAGGACGTATTCTGCAGGCCAGTTAGGACAACTTCACGAGATACAGAAACAAGCAAAGATTTGTATTCATGGATAAAGGCTCAAGCAGGTTTGTTTCACTTTTTTGTTAATTAAATCTTGGAGCTGTATCTCTTTCTTTTCATGCTATCGACAGCTTTGATAAAGTTTTCTGGTTAAAAACTTTGCAGAACATACTGCTCTGCATCTTTTGTAACAACCCAATATACTCTCATCTCAGTACTCTCGCAAAAAGCAGGAGAAGATTGCTACGTCTCATATTGAATTAGATTCCATTTCATCCTTATGTTATACCCCACTCAGTACCTTTCCTAAGCAAGCTCCTTGCCACAGGTGGCTTCATAAGGCAGTCCTCACCACTTGAGTAGAATCAGAACAGTTTCAGCTGGAAAAGACCTTCAAGATCTTCCAGTCCAACCCTCTCCTAACCCTATCATCACCGCTAAGCCCTGTCCCCCAATGCAACATCTGCTCTTCTCTTAAACACCTCCAGGGATGCTGACTCAATGGGCAGCTGTTCCAATGACTGACAACCCTTTAAGTAAATAAATTCCTCCTAACATGCAATCTGAACCTCTCCTGGTGCAGCTTAAGGCCATTTCCCCTCCACGATGGAGAATAAAGCAAGGAGTACTTCTCTTCACAAGGACCTTGGAACATCATAAATCATATGAGGAAAGATTGAGAGAGTTGGGGCTGTTTAGTCTGAGGAAGAGGAGGCTAAGGGGAGACCTCATCGCTGTCTACAACTATCTGAAAGGACACTGTAGAGACGTTGGTGCTGGTCTCTTGTCACAGGTGATTAGCAACAGAACCAGAGGAAAAGGCTTCAAGCTTCAAGAGGAGGGTTAGATTGGACATCAGGAAGAAGTTCTTCACAGAGAGTGGCCAGGCACTGGAATGGGCTGCCCAGGGTAGGGGTTGAGTCGCCATCCCTGGATGTGCTTAAAAGTCCCTTAGATGGGGTGTTGGGGGATGTGGTTTAGGGGTGAACTTGTAGAGTAGGGTTGATGGTTGGACTTGATGATCCCAAGTGCCTTTTCCAACCGGAATGATTCTATGATTCTATAATCAGCTGCCAATAAGTTTATGCACTTGGTTGTCTGCTGTAGGATGAACACATCTCCACCATTACAGCTCAAGTATTTAAAAGTCCAGCACTTTGAAATCAGAGCAAATGCCTTAAAACTGGTTTCCCTGTTTGCTCTGACAGTTGTGGTTACAGGTGTTATGCACTTAGATATTAAAAACTGCACCCAAACTCACTCATATTTGCATTCACTGACTGTGTTTATCTATGAAAAATCTGCACTCCACTTGCCGTGCCCACACTGACTCTATACAACATGTTCATACAGAAGTTTCAAGCAACATCACAGAATTCTTCCAGTCCACATATGTAAATGGAAGGAAGCCACCGCATGAAGTTTTCAATATATAATACAGGAGAGCAAACATGTAATGAACTGGTGGGAAGAACAAGGGGGTGAAGTCCCTAGAACTAAAGCACGTATGCACATAATTTTTATATATGGCAAGACTGTTTCACTCCTACTGAATACTTTAAAAACATTTATACTGCACACAAACCAGTAAATAAGATTCAGATCTCACAAGAATTCCATTATAGGACCTGATAATTTAGAGCAGTAGAGAGGTATTGCCTAACCAAGAGAAATAACCCAGGCTGCACTCCAAAGTCACTGCGGGGAAGTGGAGAGCTGGCAGCCCCAAGAATTCCTTGTCTTTGATCCACAATGAAAAAGGATAATAAGGGTGGTATGTGCTCACCCCTGTCTAGTTTTCACTTTCGTCAAGGAAAAGAGTTACGCTGATTCAGGGCTCCAGTTGTGGCCTTTGGGAGAATCTTTGTCTTGTACTCCTCACACACAAAATCTCTATTTTTTAAGTTCTTAAGATTTTTCTCTCCCTTTCCTTAATTCAATCAATTCTAGTAACAGAAGCTTCTTTGTTGCTTGCCACCAAAGTATTTTAAGCACTTTGAATCCTGCCTCGTTTTATAGCGCTTTCTAAAGGAGTCAGTTCTGGCCTTCAGCTCTTTGTTTTCTTTCAAAACCGTATTGAACTGAGTTGTGCTCCTCCGCATCCACCTCAAGGACACCTCGTTTTCTTTTGTCATGATAACTCTCACTCTGAAATGTCTCAATCTTACAATCAAATGCACAAATAATAAAATGATCTTTTCCATCTATTCTTCTTAGTAGCATCTCAATGGCTGCGCTGTTCAGATAACCCCCTGGAAAGGACATGCTGGGGGTAACAATGCAGGAAATCATGCTGGATCCTTGCTCAGGGTAGCTCTGGCAGGAAAAGCCCTTAGTGCATTTTGTTTGGGAATGTCCAGGTTATAGCTCTGTATTTATGTTGCAATAGGGACTGGCAGCTGCAGGAGGTCTGGCCACGCTTGGGCTCACGTCAGTGCCTTTTCTAAACACTAAAGGTGTGTGGGGCAAGAGTGGGTATTGTATGGAAAACCCGCTTCTGCTTCCACCCAAGTCAACAGGAAAACAAAACAGTCTACGAGTCAGAGCTTTCCTTTCTTGACTCTTATTTAAATGTCAACCCACGTTTTATGTGGTTGTTTATTAAATAATAATAATACAATAATGCCCAGAGGCTCTAATTAGGACTGGGAAGTCACTGCAGAGGGATTGTGCAAAGGCGGAGGAAAGGGATGGCGGGCTGGGAATTAGATGGTTCACCAGCAGCAAGAAGCTGAGGCTGGAAGCCGGCTCCTCTCGGCAGGCGGGAAGGGCTGCTCCCAGCGCTCCCGCCACTGGCAGCAGCTAAGCCCTTTGTTTGCGTGGGAGTTTGATGTTACTTAGGTTTTGGGGTTTTTTTATTCGTTGGGGGGTTTTTTAATGTCAAGATACAGAAGAACCAGGAAGACATACAAAGGTTTTCTTCAAAGTAGCTGAGCCCGCAAAGGGAAAGAAGGGTGTTTGTAGCTGTCTATGCTAATTCTTATTAATTAAAAGCAGAGAGCTGTGCTGGAGCTGTGCACAGGCTTTATTAGATCATATTAAAATGAAGGGCTGGTTCGCCTTCCACAGAAATTTCACCTTGGCAAAGCTCTGGTTTGCTGCAGCGGAGGAACTCCTCGCTCCACACCAGCGTGAGCACAGGATCCGGCCAGGAACCCTCAGGAAGGACTTGGAAGCCGATAATGAAACAAAAGGACAAACAGGAGGCACATGGGGAGGACAGTCCTAAGGAGGATAAGAACAAGCATGTTGCTCTTGGCAGAAAGCAACTGGTAAAATTTAATTGCATAGTCAGTCTCTCCTTTCTGTTTTGTTATGAAACGGGATTTGTTTTTATTATAGAGGAAAGGGATTTATTTCAGCAGAGGAATCTAAGCTGGACAAGCTTTATGGCAGAAGCACATTTTATGGGGAGGTTCGAAAGAAGACAGCACGGATTTGGTTCATAAGATGGGAGCAGTTGTTCTAAGCTTAAACAAAAAGGGCAGCATGAATGAAAGCCCTGAAAGCAGGAGGAGGGAAGGAAGTGATTAGAGGAAAGCTGGTCTGGACCAGAAGATGTGGGAGCGATGACACAAGTCCCAAATTAACGCAGTAGCAGAACAATGCCAGGCCCTGTGAAACCAAAGAGGTTAACAACCCAAGCAGGCTCAAGAAGGGGCACAGGGGTGGTGAGATGCTGCTGCTGGATAAGGAAAAAGAGGAAAGAATGGTAGTGAAAACGATCTACTGGACCAGGGAACAGAGAAACCCTGAACTGAGTGGAAAGGAGATGCTAAAACTTCTGCAGGAGACACTTCCAGAAAGTTAGCAATTTATGAGCATCTTCAGGCTAGAGGTGACCTAAGTCTGGAGAAGAATTTAGGAAACAAGGCCTGAGGTGGGGAAAGAGGTCATTGGAAATACTTCACGGAAGCACAAGCATGGCCTAAAGCCAGCGTTCACACCAGAGAGAAAAGTGAGCAAATGAGCTTGAAGGATGACAAGAACTAGCTGTGGTCATAGGGAAAGGACAAAGAAGGGATTTGCCCGCAGAAGAAGGTCCTGCTCTTCTGGTTTATGAACAGGAAAAGTGCACTAAGCAAGAGGTACCACACAGAATCGGCAGAGTGGGGCAGAGGTGAGGAAGCAGAGGTGTGGATCCATCAGAGGTGGAGAATCAGGTTAAGCAGTAGGTGCCTACGGATGGTACAGCACACATATGTACTGCCCGCCCATGAAACCGGAATGGATGCTGGAGGTCACGGAATCACAGATTCATGGAATGTTAGGGGTTGGAAGGGACCTTGAAAGATCATCTAGTCCAACCCCACTGCAAGAGCAGCTGAGGAGGGAGGGAGGAGGTTTTTGAGCACAAAATGTACACAGATACTACCTGAAATAAAATAGAAGTATGGAAAAGACAGTGACAGAGAAAGCTCAGTTCTTAGTAAATTATCTGGGAATATAAGTTTTGATTCAAGTCCTCAGTTCTTCATTGCTGTTTGTCAAAAACTGCGTTTAATGGAAGTGGAAATTTCAGCTGCCTTCCACTGAATTTCCATGCAAAGTTTCCAAAGAAACAACAGGTCTGCAATGAAAATTACACACTGCAACACACACACACTAAACTGCAGAGGTTTGGATCATGTCTCAAACCTTTGAGACCTGAGGATATACGAAACAGTTAATATCTCTCAGCTGCCACTGTGTCCTATGCTGGTTTGTTCACTTACACCACTGGCACAGAAGAAATGCCTGACCTTCACTGCACCTCAGCCTGACACAGTCATGTAAGCTACAGACAATCCAGACTCCAGCCCACAGTAACAACGTGGAGACATTCACAGCTTTTTGTTTGACTGTTCAACTTCAATGGCTCTTAATTCACAGCTTCCATATTACTCACATGATTAATACTTGCCCTGCAATTTTTTTCACCATTCTGATTCAATGTATTTTTAGTTGACTCAGTTCTACTCCCCAGTTAATATGTAATGCCACACTGCTCCTTTACCCTTATCAGCATTTGTGAAAAACTCATTGGCCTACAAAAACAGAAGAGGACATTTTTGGAAAGAAAATATCTTTGTATAACAAGGATGGGTTCTCTTTTTGCTGAGGCACTGCGGCAGTTTATTAGGATCAAGAGGAAATTTAAACATTTGTGTATTAAAATGCATGACATTGGAGGGTGAGGGTGTGCAGGACATGGTGATTCTCTAGGTTGCAGTAACATTTCCAACACCTCATGATACTATACCCCATGACTTTTTTGTGTTGAACCTACGACGAATAGGAAAGTGCCCTGACTCACACTTTGCTTATATCACAGAATCACAGAATCAATAGAGATTGGAAGGGACTTCAAAAGATCATCTAGTCCAATCCCCCTGCCGCAGCAGGATCACCTAGACCAAGTCACCCAGGAACACATCCAGTGGGTCTTAAACATCTCCTGCCATTTTCGAGGTAACTGCAATAGTCAGAGATGCAAGATGTTAGTCACTGCTTCCTTGGGCCCCTCACTTCAAGAAAGATGTTGACGTGCTGGAGTGGCTCCATAGGAGCAATGAGGCTGGGGAAGGGACTGGAGGGAAAGTCTGATGAGGAGAGACTGAGGGAGCTGGGGGTGTTTAGCCTGGAGGACACTCAGAGGGGACCTTATTACTCTCTATAACTACCTGAAGGGAAGTTATAGTCAGGTGAATCTCGGGCTCTTCTCCCAGGCAACTACTGATAGGATGAGAGGGCAGGGCCTGAAGCTGCGCCAGAGGAGGATTAGGTTGGATATTAGGAAGCCCTTCCTCATGGAAAGGGTGATCAGACACTGGAATGAACTGCCCAGGGCAGCGGTGGAGTCCTCATCCCTGGAGGTGTTTAAGGACAGACTAGATGTGGCGATGTTAGGTCATAGACTGAGCTTGATGATCTTAGAGGTCTTTTCCAGCCTCAAGAATTCTGTGATTCTGTAATTATTCTTTATCTAGGTCCGTTAACACAACTCCTGTTTGTACACCAGTGAGTTTAGTAATTTTCCTTTTATAGCTTTAATGTATTATTCTGAATGTAGGTGAACTGACTCAAATGGGTTATTACTACCTCATCTCCTTGCAAGGAAAAAGTTTTAGCTCTGCTGTGACTTTGTTGATGCCACCTTATGTTACATAAGGACTGCAAGGACTTTCCGAGTCATTCACGATTATTCTTGTGCCACTGAAAGCAACCATGCAATAGAATCCTTTTCCTTAAAATATTAAGCCTTATCTAAAGATCAGCTAAACCTGATCCAAATATACGGGGTTGGTTTTGTTTATTTTCACCCTACTGCTACTGGAAGATTGCTCTGGAAACTCATTCCTCTCACAATTACAAATCTTCCTCTTATTTCCAGTTTGGGTGAGGTAACCTATAGTTCCTGCATCAACAAGGTCCACATCACTATAATAGATCCTAAAAATCTGAACTGTTTGTGCTTTTAGTGAAAAATCATAGATTTCAACAGCTATTTGGTTGAGCCAATATTAACTAATGGTCCTTTAACTTCTTGCAGTAAGTAAATTACCCAATTCTATTTTCCTATTGAGCTCAGTCACCCTTTTCTGGATGGGTTCTGTTTCTAATTCATCTTTCCTGAGTATGTAGGAGTGGAATTACATACAGTATTTTCAAGGAAATAGGTGTTTTGAAATTCTTTCATATTGGCAAATATACTTCTGTACTTCTGCTGGATATTCCTTCATAACTTAGACCTAAAACCATATTGTCCTATCGAAGGTTTCAGGTTCAGATCACAGATTTTGGTACAGTTTACCAGCATAAGTCAGGACCTAAAGAAGTGGAGCTCACCATCACTGACTCTAGCTTTCATTCTTGTTGTAGTGTATCCTTTCCCTTTTGCCTGTACTGCCTGTGTATGACTGTGCAGCAAAGCAGATTGATTCAATTTTTCTTTTGGCTGTTTTTCCCACCTTACAATTCCTTCAGTAACCTTGTTTTGTCAGCTGAACTAATCTTTTTTCACTCCGCACCACATAAACACTTCACTGAAGTCCTGACAGTTAACCCCCCTGCATTTTGTCTACAAAACATGCAATCACATTGTGTGCTGCCTAGTACATCAGTAAGAAACCTTCTGTTTGCATGGCCAAATTCAAGTGGAATGACACTGCTTAAAGTGATTTTGTTTATTCAGGGTGAGATAGAACAAGCTGCAAAAAACCAGCTCTGCTAACTAGTGGTCCTGTGTTTGTGAGCACAACTGATCAATGAGAACTGGCACAGAAGGACCTGGCAGTACTGGCTGACAACCAACTGAACAGGAGCCAGCAGTGTGCCCAGGTGGCACCAAAGGCCAATGGCATCCTGGCTTGGATCAGCAATGGTGTGGCCAGCGGGACTAGGGACAAAATTCTCCCTCTGTACTGGGCACTGGTGAGGCATCCTCTCAAGTGCTGTGGGCAGTTGTGGGCCCCTCACTTCAAGAAAGCGATTGAGGGGCTGGAGCAGGTCCAGAGGAGCAACAAGGCTAGTCAAAGCACTAGAAAAAAAATCTTACAAGGAAGGAGAGGCTGAGGGAGCTGTTTAGCCTGGAGAAGAGTCAAGGGGGACCTTCTCCATCCCTACAATTCCCTGAAAGGAATTGCCTTTTCCCAGGCAACTATCACCAGGATAAGAGGGCAGGGCTTGAAGCTGCACCAGGGAAGGGTTAGGTTGGATGTTAGGAAGCCCTTCCTTATGGAAAGGGTGACCAGATACTGGAATGGACTGCCCAGGGCAGTGGTGGAGTCTCCATCCCTGGAGGTGTTTAAGGCCAGACTGGCTGTGGCCCTTAGTGCCCTGGTCTGGCTGATCTGGTGATGTTAGGTCTTGGGCTGGGCTTGATGGTCTCAGAGGCCTTTTCAAGCCTCAATAACTCTTGTGATTCTGTGACTATGGATAGATGGCATAAAAGAAAATAGAAGGACTGTGATGTGGACCCTACATCAAATGAATAGGATGTCTCAAGGAAAAGGAAGAGGAAGCAGAGTCAAGATGGCATATACAGAGAATGAGAGGAAGACAGCAAAAAAAACCCCTTCAAACAAAACCAACCAAAAAAAGCCAACAATGGGAGAATGGAGCAATGGCAGAGGAAGGAGAAGATAATGCATAAAGACTCATGTTTGCTTAGCTATGCCGTTTCCATCACAGACTCAAAGCAATACACAGAAATGGCTGCTTTCCCACCCCATTCAGAGCCATACAAAGCTCAAATCATTGTCCCACGTCTGGACTTGCCTTTTTTAACAGGTGTCATGCTTGCAGTGCAGACCCAATAAAATCTCACGCAACACTGCTTATAAATAAGGTCTCCATTCCTGGTATTAATAAAATTAGTGGGTGCTATTTATTTCAAAAATATGTTTATAATATATAATTTTAAAGGCACCCCATGTAGCACATAATGGACCGCTGCAAATTGGTTATATAATAAGTAAGTAGAAGAGAGAACAATATAAGCAGTGGTTTGCAGCCTTGACCCTATGATGTTTCCTGCCACAATGAAAGTAAAAACACATGTTCCCCGACAACCATCAAGCACTTTGTCACTGCTCTTGGACACTTTGCTGCCTTAGGGCTTGTGTACATGCAAAGCTACATTGGTTTAGCCATGTTTAATATGCTGCAAAGGACTGTGTGAATTTCAGACTGACTTCAGTTTAGCTCAACAAATTAAAGGTCAAATAAAACCCAAGTAAGTCTGTTGATTAGGACAATCACAGTTCTAATCAATTGTTTACAATGATAGTGCTGCCTGTGCTGGCAAAAACTAGCTTTCTAGTAGCTTATCTTGATGAAGTTTTGTCTGATTCATCAGACTCTTTTAATTTACTTAAATGTGCCTGAAAGGTCCTTAGGATCTGGTGTCATGTGAATTAATGTAACCTGGAATCTTTGCTGTTGCTGAATGCAGGATATACTAACTTCTGTGGGAAAGTGCAGGCTAATCCCTTTTTTCAATATTGCACCCAAATACAGACACTTCTCAGCATACAGATGAGGCAGGAGTGGCTGTCTCAGTCCTGTGTGGGCACAGGACATGCCAAACTAAACAAGTGCGTCATACACATGCTGAGAGACACCCAGAGTTACCTTAATTCAAAGCTTGCAAGAACAACATTGCTTCAGTCTTCCTGGGTGAAGTCCTTGGTAACAGTACTTAGAACTATTGCATGAAAACAGGGAAACTTATCTGCTTAGAGAAATGGAATGGAAATAAAGACTGGAAAACCAGCTGTCATTATTCCAAAGAGGGTGTCCACAGGAGGAGTTATACCGGTATAGTAATAGTAGGACAATTATAACACTGCAATAACATCAGTACATTTCCTGGGCCTTGTTATGGAGAACCAGAGCTTGTCTTAAGTTTCAGAAAGGCTTGTTAGCAACCTTCTTACTGAGGAAATCCTCCAAGTACTTCCTGTACACAGGAAAAGTTAACAGCAGAAGAATCATTCTGCTGTTCTTTGTAATTAGTTTCAAGCCAAGGCAAGCCAGGCAAGCCTAGGGTGCATTTCATCTCATTTTTCCACTGTTGTCATGAGCTACCTGTTACTGAAAGCAAATTATTAATCGCTGTTTCTATTTCTGTTGGCCAGAAAAGCTCTGCTAGGTCACCTCATGATCTGAAACCTGTTAAGCTGAGAGCAGCACAACCACACTGTCAGAAGAGACATAGTTTAGACTGACTGGGTGCTGCTATAGCTTCATTAACTACACCACTTACATGTAACGCAAAAACTTGCTTCCAAATGGGTGTTGGCCTCTTTTACAAGTAACAAGGGATGGAACAATAGGAGAAGAACTCAAGTTGCACCAGAGGAAGTTTAGGTTGGACGTTAGGAAGAACTTCTTTATTGAAAGGGTCATAAGGCCTTGGCACAGGCTGCCCAGGGAGGTGGTTGAATTGTCGTTGCCTGGGTGTGCTAAGAAGTTCTGTAGATCTGGAGCTTAGGGACAAGGTTTAGCAATGGGCTTGGACAGCTGGGTCAATGGTTTGACTCACTGATTTTAAAGGTCTTTTCCAATCTGAACAGTTCTACAATTCCACAATACTAATCATAAAATGGCCAGGGCTGGAAAGGACCTTAAAGATCATCTAGTTCCAACCCCCCTACACAGGCAGAGACACCTTCACTAGAGCAGGTTACTCAGGGTCCCAGCCAACCTGGCCTTCAACACTTCCAGGTACAGGGCAGCCACAACTTCCTTAGGCAACCTGTTCCAGCATTTCACCACCCTCACCAGAAAGAATTGTTTCCTAATGTTCAACCTCAACCTCCCCTTGTCAAGTCTGCAACCATTTCCCTTACTTTTTAAAAAAAATTAAAGAAATGCTTTTATTTCACAAAACAATCAGTTTCCACTAAAATGTTAAATTTTTCTGAATCTGTCTTCACATAGTGAAACTAATGGGTTTAGATGTGGAAAGTTAAACGATGATATATGATTTGAGGCCTATCCACCTCTGTTAGCTTTTCCACTGGGTTGAACTGTGACACAGTTTAACTCTGTCAGGAAGCTGAACAGGAAATAGCTCTGGTCTTCCCACAAGCAGCTGTAATTCTTTGAACCTTTCCCCTCAAAGCCCTCCTTAGGCAAGAAAGCCCTTCATGCAACTGCCAGGGAACCAGTCAGTTACAGAGATGTAACTCTCAGAGCGCTGAGGCCTTTCCCGGTCTGTCCTTAACTATCGCCTCCACCCACTCCCTGGTCTGCCCTCAGGACGGAGGCCACTGGACGCCCTTTGCCCCCATCTCGCACACAGCCGCCACGGACCTGCGCGGTGCTGCGGCCACAGGCCGGGTACCGGGAGGGGTTGGGCCGAGGACCTGCACGGCCGGCCGGGCTCTTGCCCCTTTGTGTCTCTGGGACTGACGGGAACCCCGCTCCTTGCCATGGGCCAAGCCGCAACTCCATGGCGCAGACGGCACCCAGCAAGGCCTTCAGAACCCAGCCCCAAGCCCCCAGGCGCGGCCACCCCGTACCTACAACCCCGTCCTTTAACCCGCACCCCACACCGCAGCCTCCTGAGGGGGGATTTAAACCAGAACCCGGAAGCCGGGGCGGGCGGCGTGGGACACACTGGGATTTGTAGTCTACTTACCCCTGCGAGCCCCGCCGCGTTGAGCCGTCAGCCGGAGCAGAGAAACTATGATTCCCGCGAAGCTCTGCGGCCGCCACCGCCCCGGGCACGCAGGCGCGGTGCGGGGGGTTGGTTTTTGAATCCGCGGCGTTGTTATTGACGCCATATTGCTGGTGTGGGACGCGCAGAGCAGAGCGCCGCCGCCGCCGGCCGGGCCCCACCACCATCGCTCGTCATCGGCCGCCCCGGGCCGGATAACCAGGCCCGGCCCCGCGCCCCTCGGCCCTGCATTCACCTCGCCACCGGTCGCGGGCGGAATTGGCCCGGCCCGGGTAGAGCGAGCGGTGAGACCCGTAGATCCTAGCCGGGATCCAGCCCCGGAGCCGCCGGGGGGGGCCGGGGCCGCTCCCCAGAGAGAGGCCGACGGGGAGGCGGCGAAGGCCCTGACGCAGCTGCCCCCTCCTTTCCCTGCCGCCCTCCCTTCCCTCCCCCCCAGCCCGCCCCAGACAGCGGGGAAGGATCCTCTGGGCAGGGCCGGCTGCTACCTCCGCCGCTGCTCCTCGCTACAAGCCGCTTCCCGCCGGTCCACCGCCGCCCCCCGCCATGGCTTGCGGGGCCACTTTGAAAAGGACCCTGGATTTCGACCCGCTGCTGAGCCCGGCGTCTCCGAAGCGGCGGCGATGTGCGCCATTGTCAGCCCCGGCCTCGGCCTCTTCCTCCTCCTTCGCCGCCTCCTCCCCGCAGAAATACCTGCGCATGGAGCCCTCGCCCTTCGGAGAGGTGTCGTCCCGCCTCACCACAGGTGAGGGAGCCGGCCCAGCCGAGCCCGGCAGACCCCCGGTGTTGGGAGGGAACGTGGGGGGTGTCGTGGCTGTGGGGGTGCGGGGCGGTGTCGGAGGGCACCCAAGTAGGATCGGGGTTGGAGGGTGCGCGGGGAGGCGACCGGGGACGTGGGACACTGGTGGGACGGAGGGGGTAAGGAAGAAGAAGGTAGCGTTGGGTGGGTCTCGTGTTCGCTCCAGCCATTTTCTGTGGGGCTGCGCGGCTGGCAGCGGCGGGGCCGGGGCGATCCCAGCTCGGCTTGGCACAGCCGCGGTGGAGACACAATAGAAATGGTGGTGCCACGAACAGAAGCACTATCACGATATAAGATGACGCTATGATCTAAACGCAAACGACCAATCTGCTCCGACTCTAAAGCCAGATTTTGTACTTCTTCAATTTGTACAGGATAAGAGAAATGTTTCTGTACTTTTTCCAAGTACTCTTCTTCTTGGCCTGGGTAATACACCAGATAATCTAGGATAAAAATCGGGAGTGCTTTCATTTGCAGCTCACCAATTTTATCTACTTTAATATACAGTAAATGATTCGGATCATCTTTTAGACCAATGATCAGGTACGCCACTTGCGTTTGCGCATCATAACGCACAGCCGCTTTACGCTCACTGATCCG
>JAOXOE010004369.1:0-25258 GCA_028565055.1 Phoeniculus purpureus
CTGCTGGGGCCGCCTGGGGGGGTGGGGGGCCGCAGGGTGGGGCAGGACGTGGCAGGGCACAGCCACCCTGGGGGGGGGGGTGGGAGGGAGAAAGGTGGACAAATAACCATCTGAAGCCACCTGTTATCCTCACTTCAGCCTCCTGCAGCCCCACCTGGGACCACCCTGGACTCACTGCTCATCAGTGCTGCAGGGCTGAGGGGGAGTTTTGCTGGGTTGGGTATCTGAGCACCTTGCTTGGCAAAAGCCCCAGGGTTGGGCACTGGGGACCAGCTCCCATGTGGGATGATGGTCAGGGTTGGGATTTGGCCATGCGTGGTGACAGCCCAGCCACCACCTGCTTCTCTTAGATTTGCTCTTGTTTACAGCGTGGAACGCTTCCTCCCAGCCTCTTTCTAATGTCATTGTTACTTCAAAAACCCAACGTTTTTATGTCTGTGCTCCTTGTGTCGGGTTTTTCATGGGGTTTTTTTAATAACAAAATTGTTTTTTGGGGGGGGTGGGGGAAGAAAAGGTCCGTCATTGCTTTTTACACCGATCCAAACTGACTGTCCGGGGCATTTGATGCTGTTTCACATCATTGTGGTACCGGTTAAAGAAGTTGAGCATAAAAAAAACCAGACTCCAGGAGGTTTCTTACAGTGCCAGATGCTGCAGTGAGAGCAGCTGCCAGCTCCTGGGCTCCAGCTCTGCAGGGTGCAGGGGCTTGGGTGACCCGGTCCTAGGATGAAGGTTGTAGAGAGGTGGAGGTTGGTCTCTTCTCACATGGAACAAGTGATGGGATGAGGAAGTGGCCTCAAGTTGCACTAGGGGAAGGTTAGGTTGGCCATGGGGAAAAACTTCCTGGAAAGGGTCCTCAAGCCTTGGAATAGACTACCCAGGGAGGGGTTGACTCACCATCCCTGGATGTGTTTCACAGTCATGGAGACCTGGAGCTTAGGGACAGGGTGTAGTAGTGGCCTTGGGACAGTTGGGTTCATGGTTGGACTCGATGAGCTTGAAGGGCTTTCCCAGCGTAGATAATCCTGTGGAGCTGCTGTTGGTACTCAAGCACCACAGTCACAGTAACCAGGGGGTCTCCTGTCTCTGCCAGAGCAGCAGACAGGACACAGAGCCTGACCAGCACAACAGAGAGACTGGGAGGAGCTGAACCCCCACCCTGGGCTCTAAGGGCAGTGCAGGGGTCATGGTGTCCCCATGCATCACCCAGTGGGGTGCTATGTGCCGCTGGTTCTGCCTCTAACAGCGCTCTGCCCTGCCTAAAAGGCCAAAACAGGAACAAAGAGAAGCTCCTGCCTTGCTCCTCAGTATCTCCCAGTCCTCTCATTTCTAGTAACTGGTTAAAACCCAGTATCTTGGAGGATGCCACAGCCACCCCTGGGACATGGCCACATGAAACCACTCCAGCATTTCCTATCCTTCCTGGCTCAGGAACAGCAAATCCAGCAGCACCAGGAGCTGGGGCAGATGGGTGGTGGTGTCTCAGCTACTGTGGGGAGTCTTCATCCTCATCCTCAGCTGCTGGAGCCTTGCCTGGGGCCAAGAGCTGGTTCTGCTGAACCAGACTCTGCTCAGCCCACAGAGAGATCCTGCCCCAGAAGAGAGGAGCTGTGCATGGGGCCAGCCCCGTGTGCCTGGCCCAGTTCCCACCAGTTGCTGGTGGCCAGTATGGTTTGTCCTACCACCCCCTGAGCAGGGTACCTGCAGCACATCATGGGCTAGAAACCAGTCCACAGAGCCAGGAGCAGCCTGGCAGCTGGGAGAGGCAGGTCTGACCCCCTTCCCAAACCATCTCCCTAGTCTTACAACCTCAGTGGCTGAGGAAGCCCACAGGGACTACAGTATGTCCCCCTCAGTAGCCAGGCCCTCACACTCACAGAGCAGGGTACAGCTGGCCACTAGGGCAGTGCAGGAGGTCACCACAGCAGAGCTGGAAACACTTGGCCAACACCTCCCTTGCAGGCACAGCAGCTGCTTCCACCCTACCAGTGTCCCACAGGAGCCCAGGCTGGGGATGGAAATGGCTCAGACTGGGAGCGGCCACAGCAGCAGACTGGGCTGTAGCCCAGCGGGGAAACCTGGTGAGCCTCTCCTTACCTAGCCACGCTGCGAGGAGAATGAGGTCAGTGTTTAGCCAGGGCTGTTCCATAAAACTCAGCCTTTCATCCCCTGCTCCTTGCATCATCTCCCAAGTCTTCCTCTAGCAGTCAGTCATCTCTGCCAGCTTCTGCAAACCCAGCCCAGACACTGGGCCAGAGCCTTCAGTGAGCCCTGTTTTCCCAATGCAGTGACCAGGATGTGTGGGACAGTATCAAACGCTTCACATGAGCCCAGGCAGATGACAGCAGTTGCTCTTCCCTTAGCCACTGGTGTGGTGACTCCATCAGAAGAGGCCACCATTTGTCAGGCGTGACCTGCCCTTCGTGGAGCCACTTTGGTTATCCCCAGTCACCTCTGCACCACGGATACATGGGCCTCAGCAGAGCCTTCAGGAGGAACCGTTCCATGATCCTGCCAGACACACAGGTGACACTAACTGGCCTGTGGTTTCCAGGGTCTTCTTTCTTTCCCTCTTTGAAGATGGGGGTGACATTTCCCCCTTTCCAGTCAGCAGACCTTCCCCAGACTGCCATGACCTGTCCAGTGTAATGGATGGTGCCTTGGCACCTGCATCTACCAGTTCTGTGAGAACCCATGGATGGATCTCATCAGACGCCCAGCAGACCAGACCTATCCAAGTCCCATGGCTCTGAGAGCCAAAGCCCTGCCCAGGATACCCCTCCCTCAAACTTCTATTGATTTTCTCAATTCAGTTAGCCCTTTCCATCCCCTTCCCCTTAACTGGGAGGACTGATGAAAAGACAACCTGCGCTCCCAGGTCCTTCACCGCTGCTCCCAGTGCCTTGTAGTCCCTCTGGATGTTCTTTAAGTTGCTCTCAGCTGCGTCATTGCTGCCCCCGTGAACCAGCAGCAGTGGACAGTAGTCAGTAGGACATACAGGGTCTGGCAGTCTCACTGTTCCATCCTTGATGCAGCCCCTGGTGAGCAGCACACCTCTTTAAAGAGTAGGTCAGGATGACAAATGGGTGCCTCTGTGCCTATCAGAAGAGAGTCCGGCACTACCGTCGCCCATCTCTGTAGTTGTTATGGGACAGGGAACTGTTCTGGTTACATCACTCAGGTCTGGAGGCTCAGCAGATGCAGCTCCTTCTGTCCTCAGGCTGCAACAATGGGAATCAACTCTGTAAAGGCACTTCAGGCTCTGAGAGGGGTTTCTTTCTGCTGCTGGTTCTTCCCCTCACAGTTTGCCTTTCCTCCCCACTGCCAACTCTTCCCTGCCGTGCTGTGTTTCCCACTAACTGGTTGTGCTGGTAGGGGAGTCCCAGGCTGTTTGGCCCTAGGCTGCAGGTTCAGTGCAGACTGCACTTGAACCCAGTTACCCATCTCAGCTGTGCCTTGCTGCCACTCTGCAGCCCTCTGAGTGTTCCCTGCAGCTCAGCCACCTGCTGCAGGAGCTCCTCAGCCTGTTCACACCGTTTGCAGGCAGATTTGCCCCCAGCTCCACCCCAGGAGACAGGTCAAGGCACTTCCCACAAACAGGTCTGCACAGCTGCTTCTCCCCTCAGTCTGTGGTGAGGCAGTGGCCACCTCCAGACTGGAAGGTGATAAACCCCTGCCAGAGCTGCAGTTTCTGCTTGGTGTCAAACACACCTCAGTCTACCTGAAGGGTGGGTTAGGCTGAAGGATGAGTCCCCTCAACAATCCAGCCTCTTGCAGCTTGAGCTGCTGCCTGCCCTGTATAGACACCCTGCTCCTGCAGCTCCTCAGAGCTCCTCAGCTTGCTTGGCCACAGCTCCCAGTCCCTGACCAAGAGTGAGAGAAGACACAAAAGCCAGACAGAGCCCAGCCCTTGGGAACCCTCAAACACAGAGTTACTGGTCAGCTGAAGGCCTGCTGGCAGAGTTATCACTCCCAAAGGCCAGAGAAGGATGGGGTTAGCTCTAGAGCGGAAAAGAAGCACCAGGTTCCTTGTGCAGCAGCACCACCACCAAGCAAAGGCCTCCACATCAACCTACCTGGCTTGAAGTCCTCTCCTTGAAGGCTGAAGCAGCTCTGCCCCTATCTTGCCTGCAGCAGGGCATGAGCTGCCAACTTCACAGCCAACTTGGCACTTCCTTACCTCATAGCTTCAGGCTGGGAGGGGTTCTGGGAGCCTCTGGTCCAGCCCCACCTCCTAACACCAGGCTCAGCATCTTCAGCAGCAGCTCCTCCAGCATGTGGACAGACCTGGATGAAGGCAGGGCAGCTCTTCCCTGGGGGAACTTCTCCCACTTCTGCTGGGATCAGCCCTTCTCCTGTGGGAACTGCTGCCAGGTAGCTGCAGGCAGGGTGGGGGCAAAACCCAGGCTGTTGGCACAAGTCCTTTCTTGCCCAGGCCAGGAGCAAAGGAAGCAGCTTCAGGCAGCACTGGGGTGTGATCTTGCTGCAGCCAGGCATGGTGGGGATTGAGGAGTAGGATGGTAGGATGAGAAGCAGGATGGGAAGATGAGGAGCGGGACAGGATGCAGTCCTGAGTGGCTGCTGGACCCCCTACCAGGGCTGTGGCTTTGTGCTGGGGCTCTCTGGAGTTTCTGCACCGGTTTTGCTGTGTAAGACACAGCACTCACACACTGTCCTCACCAGTCCCAACTGGCCTCAGCCGCCAAACCTGGCGCCTCATCAGGCCTGGGCTGGCCCGAGCAGAGTTGTCTCTGCTGCATCAGCTCTGCTTTGAAGCTCCCAGTTGCAGCTGCCAGAGAAATCAGCCCATGCAGCAGCTTGAGGGAGGGAAAGGCAGCGAGCACTGAGGGCAGTGCCTGCTCCTGGCTCTTCTGCAAGTGAAGGGACAAGGCAGTGAGAGCCCTGGTTGAGTGAGGACGGGGCTTCCCTACAGCTCAGCCCTTCTCCAGACCACTCCCAACCATGCAAAACCCTGGGACTGGAAGTCTGAATCCTTCAGGCTGAGGTGCTGAGCAGGCAGAGCTGTTGCAGTACAGGAGAGCTTCTGCCACACATACACCAGTTACACGCCCAGGGCAGATGAGGGTTCACATCCCAGTACACACTACTGGCAGATTGGAGCAGCCCAAGGTGAAGGTGCTGGGCAGAGTCAGTGTGAACAAGGTGCTGGAGGACAGCAGAACGGTCTCATTCTGCTCCTGGAGCCCAGGAGCACTGAGGAGGTGCTGGGCCAGAAAGAGCTGCCTGGAAAAAAACCCAAAGAAACACCTAATTTGCACCAGCAGAGGTGACCCCAGTGCTCAGATCTCCTCCCTGATGCTCCTTCCCTTCCAGGCACTGCATCTGAGGCCATAAAATAACCCTGTAAGGACTAGGCTGAAGGTAAAACACCCTGAGGCAGAGGGGCTGAGAGCTGCTTGTGCTCTTCCACCCCACCAAAACCTGAGGCCAGCAAGGACTGTCAAGTGAGATGAGGACACAATGACTGCCAGACACACAGGCAGCTCTCTCCCCAAACAACACCTCACTCCAAAGGCCTTCACAGTCTCCAGCAGGACCTGGCTCTGCAGGGAGCAGAGCTGGGCACCTGTCCCGCCCCTCTGGGCCACCAGCACCCTGGGGAAGGAGTAGAGAGCCAGCGAGACGGACGGGCGAGACCATCAAATAATAATTTACTGTGATTCAATCTGTGGCTTTGTACAGTTGCCGGGGAGGGAGGAGGCTGAAGGGGAAGGGGATGGGGAAAGGGAAAACAAAGAAAAACAAGTCGTTGGCCGCAGGCTTGGGTGAAGTGTGAGATAGTCCTTGGAGGGGCTTGTGCTCCCCCTATCTTCTTCCTCCTCTCCCCCTCCTCTCCATACCTCCCAGGAATCCATTTGCTTCTTCCTTTATTTCACCTCTTGCCTCAAGCTCTGCACAGTGGGAACCTCTCCAAGACATGGTCCAGGCAGCTGAAACCACAGGAGGACTCTCATTAGCACCCACTGGCCATCAGATCCAGTTCCCATTACCCACCCCTCACACCGGGGATGATGCCCCACCTCCAGAGGACCAGTAAAGGGCCTCACATGCTGTGGAGGCCTGGCCTTGGCTCACCAAAGCTCCTGAAGGTGAAGGTGAGCCCTGGGCACCGCAGCAGCCCTCCTGCCCTTGCATAGGGGAAGGGGCAACTGCTTGGTGAGATCTTCCTACCTCCTCATGATGGGGACCACACAGTGAGGCCCAGGCGAGCACAGGCTCCTTACCCCGGCCACCAGCACCCTCCTCCTGCCCAGACCCCAGTGTGTCCCTGCTCTGCTTCTCCTCATGGTCCTCCCTGTGCTCTGGGCCACCACAGCTAGAATGTGATGGGATGGCTGGTCAGCCCAAGCAGAGCCTGTAGGGATACTCTCCTCACAGAGAGGAAGGTTTCTTCTCACCCCCAGCCCTCCTTGCCCCTCTGTCTGAAGCAGGGTGGGTCACTAGGCTGTGCTGGGACTGGGCTCACAGCAGCTGGGAATGATATCAACTGTCAAGCCCACCTGGAGCCGTCAGCTGGGAGCCAGAGCAGGAAACAAGCCCCGAGCTCACTTCCCCATCCGGAGGAAACACTCCTCAACATCTGGAGAGCCAAAACATCTGGAAAAGCCTCTCTGAGCAGGGACAAGAGAGCTGGGCACAGTGCTTGGCTGGGCACAGTGCTTGGCTGGGCCCCCGGGGATCTCATGCTGTGGCCAGCAGAGCAGCACAGGGTAGGGTGGGGTGCTTGGGGAGGTTTCTGCTTGTAGGAAGTGACTGCTGCCAGTGACTGGGGAAGGGTTTAAGGGGTTTTTTTTCCAGCGAAAAGCTCTGCTGCGCTCACAGCCTTTGCCTCAGAAAGTGACAGAGGAAAAGCAGCTGCCCACAGCTACCAGCAGTGAGACCCTCCCTGCACCATCTCTGCATCAGTGTGCTTCAGGGCTCCAGCAAAAGGGTGAAGGGCCAGTCAGGGTGCTTGGGAGACTCCCTAGAAGACACGAAGGGTGATGTTCATGCAGGTTTTCCCCTCACACCCCAGCCCTCGCTTCACCCATCCCCATCCTGCTGCCCGGGAAGGAGCTGGTGAGGCAGCCACATGTCCCCAGCCCATTAGGGATAGGGCTGCCACGGACAGCAGCAACCCCTCAGCACTCTCCACTGCAATGATTTAAATAAATTCACCATCAAGAAACCCCAAACAAACCCAAAATGGAAAGAAGAAAGAGAAAACCAGGCAATCTGGAAAACCCCTTGTTCCTGGCTCCAGGATAACCATCTTAACAGCAAAATGGCCCCAATGGCTAATTCTCAGCCTTGCACAAACCCTGGGGATGGGACTGGTGGGGAAAACTCTCCTGAGGAACACAGGACTGCATGAGGAGGCATCGCACGGGCCCAGCCTCCTGCATGGGAAGAAGCCTTCCTGAGGAACTGCCACAAAACACCCCACTTTTTAATTCAGTTCTGTACAATTCTGTCCCAAAAAACGGGGGAGACAATGACCAGTCCTCCTTTGCACTGCTTCAGGAAAGTGAGAAACACAATAATGTACCTGAGTTTGGGCAGAAAAATGCCCTTGTGGTCCCCAAAGAGTGTTTCACTACAAAACACCCACTGCCACCTGCCCCTTCTGTGGGCACGTGAGCAAAAGTGGGGTCACCCCTGTACCCGCAACCCTGCCTGCCCCATTCACTCACCGCAGTCATGATATCACACACTTGCAGTTCATGCAGCCGGCGCCGCTCTCATCGGGGGGGTTCAGCTTGCGCAGCTTGTGCTGGCGGATCTCCCGCACCAAGGTGTAGAAGGCATCTTCAACGCCCTGCAAAGAACAGGGTGTAGTGGGGAGGAGAGGGCTCTGTGTCCCTGGACTGTGTCCCATTGGTGCCTTCCAGCAGGGCATGAAACCAAACTGGGGAGACTAATGGAGATTCTGGAGTGGAGTGAGGACTCGGTGGTGAGGCTGTACCTCGAGTACTAGGGGCAGTTTGAGCACCATAGTACAGAAAGGACATTGAGGTGCTGGAGAGGGGTCAGAGAAGGGCAACTGGGCTGTTCAGGAGTCTGGAAAACAGGTCTGATGGGGAGAGGCTGAGGGAGCTGGGGCTGTTCAGCCTGGAGAACATGAGGCTGAGGGGAGACCTCACTGCTCTCTACAACTACCTCAAGAGAGATTGTAGTGAGGCAGGGGTTGGGCTCGTCTCCCTAGGGACTAGCGATAGGACAAGAGGAAATGGGGTCAGGTTGTGGCAGGGGAGGTTCAGGTTGGATCTCAGGATAAACTTCTTCCCAGGAAGAGTGGAGAGGCCTTGGAAAGGCTGCCCAGGGAGGGGGTGGAGGCATCGTCCCTGGAGGGGTTCAAAAGATGCAGAGCTGTGGTGCTGGGGAACAGGGTCTAGGGGTGGGTCTGACAGTGGACTTAGCACAGTAGGCTACATGGGTGGACTTGATGACCTTAAGGGTCTTTTCCAATTTAAATGAGTCTATAATTCTATGAATGAACAAGTACAAGGCCAAAGAGGCCTTAAGTCCTTGGGACTCATGAGCTTTCAGCAGCCTGGATGAGCTCTGCAACCCAAAGAGGAGCCACTGAAGGTGGCAGCTGGTCTATTGCCACCTCTGTGCACTGAGAGCCCCACATGGTTCTTCCAGCACCAGTATGTTCTGCCTGTTGGTCTGCCAGAATAGACCACGGATGAGGCAAGCCAGGTCCCGTGCAGCGGCCATGGGGATTACTGAGAGCCTTGGAGAAGGCCCTGAGGATGCTCCTTCCCTCTCCTGCTGCTCCAGATTGGAGGGAACATCCATGGACAGGCAAGGGAACATCCTGATGGGGCATTTAGCCTTGAGGTAGCACCTAATCCCAGCCCTTGCATCCATCTCCTGCTGGTGTCTGCCTGTTCCTGCCCCCCGAGGACAGCACTGGAGACAAGAGAGAAAGAAGCAGAGGACTTTGTGTAAAACCCTCCTCCTACCTGTCTGGTTTTGGCAGATGTTTCTATGTAGGGGATCCCGTAGCTCCGGGCCAGGTCCTGCGCTTGCCGGGTCTCTACTGTCCGGGCTGGCAGGTCACATTTGTTTCCCACCAGCACCATGGGAACATCATCTGAATCTTTGACCCTCTTGATCTGTTCCCTGCAAGAGTAAGAGGTGCCGAGGCAAAGGGAAAAAAGGCATCAGGAGGCAGCTCCAAGACATTTCCCACCAGCTTCTTCATCAGGAATTAACTGCTACCCATAAGTCCTGCCCAGTGTCCTGTGTGGGGCTTTCAGGAGAACATGAGTGACCATGGTATTGTAAGGAATGGCTGAGGGACTAGGGGGGTGGTTTAGAGAGGAGATGGTAAAGAGAGGAGATTTAGGGTAGATCTTAGGAGGAAATTCCTGTGAGGGTGCTGAGGCCCTGGAACAGGTTACCCAGGGAGATTGTGGCTGCTGCATCCATGGCAGTGTTCAAGGCCAGGATGGATGTGGCTCCGGGCAACCTGCTCTGATGTGAGGTGTCACTGCCCATGGCAGGGGGTTGGCACTGGGTGATCTCTGAGATCCCTTCCCAAACAAACTAGTCTGGGATTCTATGAAAACAGTGAGGGCACTTCTGGAACCTAACACCCAAGGCGCCTCTGATCTGGAAATACAGCCAGGAGTGACGAGACAACCTGAGTGAAATAAACCCGAGTGCTCAAGCAGTTATCTGTGACATTCCCAGCACTTTAGACTGAGTCATCTCCCTGAATGGGCATTGAAAAATAACCCCAAACACCTGGAATCAGGCTCTGAGCTGACAAACCAGCTCTGGGCAGCCTAAACCTTGTCTGCAGGTGCTCAGGCAGCTTTTGCTTCCTCCTAGTTCCATTCAGATTGCTCAAAGTTGAGAAATCAACTGGGAAGCAAACAAAGCTCTGACGGTCATTTCTTCATTCCAGCCCCAGATTTAAAACAAAGCGAATGAGGGCGATATCCACTACCTTGAAACATCCTCCAGGCTGCTATGACACAAACAGCCACCATATCCTCTCCCAAAGAACAGTAGCTTCCTCTGCTCACAGAACCATTTCACTTCAGACCCAAACCAGCTTTTTTTCAGTTTTCCCCTTCTCTCGCCCCCCCTCCAGCATATTGTGTGTGGCCTTTATTTCACTGGTAAAAGCGGTGTTTAATGGGCTAATTTCTTCATTCCAGCTGAGTTCAAATGCCCATCCACAAGCAGCTGGGCATGAACCAGCCCACACTCCCCCACCAAACCCCATCATCTCTTTTTAATGCAGCAGGACATGGAAATGGAGCCTGACTGTGTGTAGGATTGGCCATAAAGGCACTTAATGGTTCCAGGCAACATCCTGATCAGCAACCCCAGCACTAAATTTAGTGCCTGGGTTGCACTTAGCTGAAAGCGATACCTCCTAATGGCTCTGCCCCGCCAGCCACCCTCCTCTGGGGAACCGCCTGCTGCAAGTGCAGACACAACCAGAGAAACCAGATGAAAGGGGGTTCTGCATCACAGCTAAACACAGAGCTAGAGACTGGGCACCAGCCACAGCACAGGGAGAGAGGCATGGATGGGTGGAGGGATTGACAGATGAATGGATTGGATGAATGGATGGAAGGATGGCTGGCTGGACAGATGGATAGGTTGGATGGATGGATGGATGGAGGGATGGGTGCTGCTCAGTCCCTCAGGTGCTTTAGGACAATCCCATCTTTTGTCCTCCAGCTCAGCTGAAACCAGCTGAATTACCCTGGTCATGTCGTTATCACAGCAACACATCTTGGCAGCTCAGAGTAGCATCTCTGACCACGGAGTGAGGAAGGGCTGTGAGGAAGGTGAGCTGCCCTGGAGCTTGGGATTACCTGAGACTGGGACTTATCAGGAGGGACTGAGGTATGTGGTCCCTTGGTGGTCAGAGTGAGGGACAGGCAGAGTCACCTCTTGCAGCCTCTGCAAGTGCCTCCTGTCACATACAAGCCTCAAACAAGGCAGAGAGCAGAAAGACTCCCCCCTCAGCCAGCCCTAGAGTAACCAGGAAAGACTTCTGCTGCTCTTCTGTCACTTCCTCGGCTCTCCAGCTCCACAGAGGATACGGAGAAGTGGAATGGGTAACCTGGGCACAGTGCTAGCAGGACCATGCCAGGATGGAGTCTCTGCTCTGCCACTGCCCCACTTCATGCATCCCCCTGGGCTCAATACCTTGCCAAGGCTCTGTCAGAACCCAGCCTCCCCATAGGAGCAGCTCTGCCTCTCTCCTTGTCCTTTCCAGCCTCCTCTCCCAGCAGTAGTTGGGAGATCGACTGCATTAACAAGCAATTCCATTAATTAGGGAGAGCAAGGGGGGGGGTCACTGCAGATCAGCTCTGTCTTTAGTTACCATCAACACTTACACATCACATTACTGAGTCCCCAGGGACTGTGAGTGACCCCTTGGGATGGCTCTTACTAGAGTCACTGACATCAGCCGTCTGCTATGGCTCTTCAGTGGGGAACAGCCACTTGATCTAATGGTCTCTGCTGACAGCTGGCAGGGCCAGGCTGAGCAGGAGGATGCAGAGGGAAGGAGCCCTGCCTGGGACACCCACCTGTACTGGTGAATGTCTTCAAAGGACTTCGTGTTGTTGATGGCAAAGACACAGAGGAAGCCTTCCCCCGTCCTCATGTACTGGTCTCTCATGGCACTGTACTCCTCCTGCCCTGCCGTATCCAGGATGTCTAACAAGCAGGTTTCCCCATCGATGACGACCTGCTTTCTGTAGGAGTCCTGCAGGCCAGGAAAAGGGAAGAAAGGGAGGAAGATGCATGAAGTGAGGGCTTGAGGCCGGCTAGGCAAAGGGATGCAGCAAGTGCATCCCTGGGGAGATGCCAGGTCACTCTCAGCTACCATTAACAGATGACTCAATCCATTTCAAAAATGACAGGCAAAGGAAAATGAAAAGAAAGACAGGAGCACTGACATAGGTTTCCTCTTCTCTAGCAAAGCAAAGGAAAAGACAGTGCCTGGCTGCCCTCCTCATGGCCAGCTCTGCTCCTGGCAAAGCAGGGGCAGCTCTATCCCTGCTTCATTGCAGAGCCCTTGACAACTGTTTTCCAGAGCTTTATTTAGTACCACTGATCCCTCCTGCTGCCACCCTACCTGGATGCTCTGGCTGGCCTGGGCCTCCAGCCACTGTCTGCAGCACTGGAAAGTGTTTAATGTACCTGGAAATCCATCACCTCCAATGCACCCCAGATCCAGCACCAGAGGCCACCAGTGAGGCTGCAAACTGGGCCTGATGGCAGCCCTGTTCTTCAGGCATGAGATGAAAAGAAAAAGGAAAAACCCCTCATGCAGAGAGGAGGGTGTTTCCCACACCCAGTCTGTGCCCAGAGGGCTCTGGGAGAGGTAGGGACTATCCAGGCAGGTCCTTTGAAGTTGGGGTTTTTCCCCACAGTAGAGACAATCGCAACTCATGGCAGATGGGAGAAGATCTGCACATCACCCAGGGCATCTCTCAAATGGTTTCGTTCTCATGGGGCTCTACTCCTCCCCATCGCTCTGCTCTCCTGTGTCTCAGCAGCAGAAATCCTGCTGGGGCAGCTCCTGTTAGGAGGAGCAGCCTTAGAACCACCCAGTAGCCACTGGCTGTCCGCAACACAGCAAGAGAAGGGAGCTGAAACCAAAGGTAAGAAGAAGGTGGGACTGAGCTATGTGACCAGGGCAGTGTTTCGTAGCTGCTCACAGGAGCTGTGGCTGTGGTTTAAAATTAACTGGAAGGGCTGCTGCTAGTCCAACAGCCACCACAATGGTTTGGAATGAGCTTTGCGGGTCTGCAGACAAGCTGCCCATGCAGGAAAGGTCACCCACAGGACCAGCACTGGTGTGGAAAGGGACTGGGGCCAGCAGGGCCTCCACCCTTTGTTTCATTACTACAACTACAGCACCTACTGGGGATAATTAAAGTCCTTCCTCCCCTTGTGGAGAGGGCTGTGAAA
Organism: Phoeniculus purpureus; assembly: GCA_028565055.1. Taxonomy (NCBI): domain Eukaryota; kingdom Metazoa; phylum Chordata; class Aves; order Bucerotiformes; family Phoeniculidae; genus Phoeniculus; species Phoeniculus purpureus. The sequence continues at coordinate 12,961 of JAOXOE010004369.1, forward strand.
TCTGAAGAGCTCAGATCTGCTCTGCCATGACCTTCTCAGGTCTGCACCCTGCCAAGGGGACTGCTGACCCACCAGAAATGAGCATGGAGCAATGGACTCGCTTCCAGCTAACCACTCTGAAGGCCCCAGGCAGGGTGCCCTCCCATTTATAATCAATAAAGTACCCGGAGCCTCCTTGGGACAAGGTGGAGGAGCACAGCTGCTACCTCCAGAGTGCCAATGCCTGGCAGAGCCCAGCAAAGAGACTCCAGTGCTTGCTCTGCCCAGCAGAGCACTTCCACCCCGTACTGGGATATTGGGGATGGGGCTCATCCTCCCCAGTGCTACCAGTGCAGAGATGGTTGTCACCAGCCCACACATCCAGGACTCAGGGAAGCCCATTACCAGCTGACTGCTAAAACCTGGGAGAGGAACCATCCAATTCCCTGCACAGTCTGACTCGGTTCTCCTAGTCGTCAGAGGGCACTGTCAGTGGGACCCATGTTCTCGGTGCCTTGGGTCTCAGGTACGGGACAAAGTTACTTCCCCACCTCTGCTGCCCTGGGCAGCATCTCCTCTGCACACCTCAAGTCTGCACTTGACTCACCTCAGCCACAGGCCAAGCCTGCACTCCTTGCCCATATACCCTTAATGCTCCCTGTTTGTCCTGCTCCTTTCAGCACTTCTGGGCTGTTTGTTCCCCTATGGAAGAGCTGGAGTCAGCTCCTGGGCACACTCTAAGGCGGCTCAGTCACAGTAACTCAGTTTGTGGTCACATTTGTTGGCCAGCAGGTAAGCCCCTGCATTATCCACATGCCCACAGAACCAAGCATAGCTAAAAGAAGTTGCCCAGGGATGAGCTGATGGGGCTGTGAGGCACCACCAAGGTAGCTGCAAAGGCTCCAGGGCTGTACCAGGGGCAAGAGGGGTGCAGAGCAGCTCATGACTGCTTTGGGAAGAAAAGAGGAGAAGAGCATAGTAGAGTTGGGTAGCAGAGGGAGGAGAGCGGCATGGCATGAGAGTGTGCTGGGAAATGCCACGCAAGGTTTACATTCCCTACTGCCTGTTTACACAGGGAACATTCCCTGCAGGGAACGTACCAGAGGCAGGCGGCTGGAGACTAACAAAATGGGATGCCCAGACCCATCAGTGGGCCACAGCTGCCCCTGCCCAGTCAAAGGTCTGAGAGAGCCAAGCAGATGTCTGCCCAGGGAGGTTGACCTCCATCAGCAGCTCTTCTGCCAAAACCAACTTGGAAGGGGTTTCTAAGGAAAGTGTATGATGCTGCTGGTGCTGAGGGGTTAGGTACTGGGTGAGAAGGCAGCTCATCCCTAAGCAAGGTGCAGTACGAAGACTTGGGAATCCTTACAATGAGCTCCAGTCTCTGCCAAGGTCTTTCTAGGTGACCCTGGCCAAATGACGTAACAGCACATGCTTTTAAGTGCTTTCAGTCTCTACAACTATTTCTGCCTCTCCAGCAAGCCCTGTCTCGCTGTTTATTGAAGCTGTAGGCTCTTCAGGGTGGGGACTCCACACACAGCACCTACCAGAATAGCTCTGTGATCTCAGCTGGGGCCCTCTGTGCCATTATGATAATAATAACTGCAGCAGCCACAGCTGCACTTGGACACATCTGGCAGAGGATCCTTGAGGACTGCAGACAGGGAGGTGATTGTCCACAAGGCGTGACAGCTGTAATTTGCTCTTCCTGGGTAGACTTGCTCCTTGGGCAGAGCAGCAGCTGCTGCTGCCCACATCTCCCCTGAACAAAGGTGTCACCACACGGGGTAATTAGTGTCTTGCTGGCAACATTGACAGCAGCAGGAGAGCCCAGAGTGGTTTTAAGATGCTAAAAAAAAAATAGTAACAGTGTAATGGGATATTGAGGATCCATCTGTCCACATTTAACTCCTAGAGATGGGAGTCAACCCGGCTCAGCTGCTCAGCACAGCTCAGGCTGCAGGACACAGCCAGGGTCTGGTACAACCCATCTCCTCAGCAAATCCTCTGCCTGAGAAGGCAGTGCCTGTGCTGTGATCTCACTGGAGGAGAGACAGAAGTGCAGGCACAAAATGGCTCTTCAGTCCCAAATCTTCTACCCTCCCTGCACTGTTTTCTCCTCGGAAAGGAGAGGTTTGTGCTCCTCAGGGAGCCCATGTGGCTCTGCCTGGCTCACCCGCAGACCCCACTGCCTGTCCTGTTGCAAGAGGCTCACACTGGTCACTACGACCTCCAAACATGAGCACTGCAACTCAGAATAACTCCGTGAAGCAGAGGAACATCCCCGCTCAAATTCAGACTTGAAAGCAAGCCAAGCCAAGCACACTGTGGGCTCAAGACAAGGTGGAGTAGAGAGCAAGAGGCAGACACACAGAGAGACAGACAGAGGGACAGAGCTCGGGCCCAGAGCCACTCACCTCTATTGTCGGGTCATATTCATCAACAAAATGGTTCTGTATGAGCTGTATCGTCAAAGCACTCTTCCCAACGCCACCAGCTCCCACCACCACCAGCTTATACTCGGTCATTTTCCAGCTGACCCCAGCTCAGGACTTGTACCACCACCACCACCTGCACAGAGAAACAGGGCTGTTAGAGGGGCTCCCTCACTGCTTCTGCATGCTCTGCCCCTCTTTGTCTGCCAGGAAAGGCTGGGATCTGCCAAGCTCAGCCTCAATCCTCAGGGTCTGAGCACTCGCCATGTCTTCTGCATGTCCCAGGAGCACTGTGAGGTAGAGACACCACGATCTGGGAATACAGAGACTTCTAACTCTGCCGGACAGAAGTGAAGGGATCCACCCCTGGGGGTCTGAACCATCTGTTAAGTCGCTTGACTTAGGCAGGGATTGAGGCCAGGATGCTGTGCTGCTCTCCTGGATGGCCAAGAGCCACTCTGTGGTGGAAACCTTGCATCAAGAAAACAGAGGGAGGGTCTGGGTAAACCAATAGTAAACACTAAAGAAACCCATTGAGGATGTCTGGCGTTGCAGGGGTACTCAGCACAGTCTCCAGCTCCCCTGATCTCAAGGCAGTTGAGAAGTCCCAGCTCTCCCAAACACACTTTGGCTCCACGTCTTCACTCTCAAGGCTCCAATAAACCTTGAACCACAGGACAACTTTAAGATGGCGACACATCCACACCTTCTGCCCATCCTCCAGCCTCCTGCTGCTGTGGCCATAGAATCACAGACTGGTTTGGGTTGGGAGGGACCTCAGAGCTCACCCACTCCCAACCCCCTGCCACGGGCAGCGACACCTCTCACTAGAGCAGATTGCGCAGAGATCCAATCTGGCCTTGAACACTGCCAGGGATGCAGCAGCCACAACCTCCCTAGGCAACCTGTTCCAGCACCTCAGCACCTTCACAGGAAGGAATTTCTTACCCAGATCTGATCTACATCAACTCTCTTTTAGTTTGAACCCATCCCTCTTGTCCTGTCTCTAGAGTCCCTCACAAAACATCCCTCTCCAGCTTTCCTGTAGCCCCTTCAGGTATTGGAAGCTGCTGTAAGGTCCCCTGGAACCTTCTCTTCTCCAGCTGAACAGCTCCAATTCCCTCAGCCTGTCCCCACAGGTGAGAGGGCAGATGACTGGGGAAGGGACACCATCGCTCTCACGAGCTGATGGCGAGTGAGAGATGCTGTCATGGAAAGTGCTAGCTGGGAATGATGCCGAATGACGGTCAGGGTGATAAAACCACAAACCCACACTTCTGCAGCACTCCAGTGGGAGAACATTCACCCCCAACACCACCTGCCTTAGATTTCTGCTCCAGCTCCACTGTGAAAGAGGAACTAGCTCAGGAAGATTACAAAGCCCCAAAGGCTTGAACAGAAACCCACCTGCTCTGGACTGCAGGCCCTGCCCTCCAAAAGCCACCCCAGGGGCAGAGAACCATCCCCGAGCTTGGGGAAGCCACCACAATGCAGCAGATGGTGGAAAGACAAGGTCACAGCCCTTCACCACCATCTCACAGGGATCAGACCCCACAGACACTTCAGTCACTCCAGCCCTTGCTCTGCTCCCTGGGATGAGCTGTGCTGGCCATGTCCTCTCCAGATAAACCCATTCTGTAACTAGTGCATCTGCCGACCCAGCATAGACTTCAGAGAAAGGAGGTCAGACCCTTCTTCCTCCATCTCCCCTGACTGCAGCCCCAAACCCCCCAGACACACCAGTTGGCACTGAGCTGGGCAGCCAGACAAACCACCTCTGCCACAGCCCTTCTGCTGCCTTGCAGTGGGGAGGAACCAAAGCTCCTGCCCAGACCAGCATCCAGGATCCTGAAGAAGGGCAAGGGGTATTCAGAAAACAGGCAGGGTGTTTCAGGACGTGGTTTAGTGGTTAGGGCTTGTAGGGTGAATGGTGGGACTTGAAGTTCTTGAAGGTCGTTTCCAATCTTGATGATTCTATGGTTCTGTGACAAGGTGCAAAGAAGCCACTGGAGCTCAGGCAGGGTGTGAAGCAGCATTTGGGCCTTTCTTCGTAACTGGAGAAGCTGAAGGTCATCAAAGACAGAGGAGATGTGGTGATGGAGGAAATCAGGTGCAAATAACATGATCCCTGCGGTCCACAGAGCCACTGCTCCCCAGGAGAGTCTCAAGTGCCTCTGCTCTGTGGCCAAGGAAGAGACACAGGCTGAGAGCAGGACTATAGGAGATTAATTAAGTGATTGCACTAACTGACCATGAGCACAGTGTTCTGCTCTGCTCTCCTCTCACAGGCTCTGCTCCACAGGGACAAGAGAGATCCCCACCCTAGGATTCTCATCCCTCTTCAATGGGAAGAGGCAGTTGCCCTGAGGGCTGAAATGGGGACTGAGGAGCAAAGGCTGACTGACCACCTCCACTGCTGGACAGCCCCACACATCATCTCATCCCCATACATTACCCCAGCCTCGCACATCACCCCCAACCCCACACACAGCTCCAGGTCTGCCTGCTCTGCAGCCACCCAGGGGGTAGGGAAAATGACAGGGGGCAAAGAAGCCATCATTCGCCACTTCAAGATCTGAAGGCCTGGGCCCAGGTCACTGCCCAGTGTTTTCCCTGTCTGCCCAACTGTGTCACCTCTGCACTCTCATCTGTTACACCCCCAGACACCATGGAGGCTGTCAAATGAAAAGCAGAGCAGTGAGGAGGATGATGAAGGGGACGGTGAGGACATTAAGGAGGATGGTGAGGGGGATGGTGAGGAGGACGATGCGGAGGATGGTGCGGACAGTGAGAAGGATGGTGAGGACAGCAAAGAGGACAGGGAGCAGGACAGCCATGTGGGAAGAGGAAGGCTGCGATTCGCGTGCCAAGCCAACAGCCCTGGCGTGGAGCTGTCACTGCTCTGTTTCCTGACCTCATGGAGGTTCTCCTGTAGCGAGGTCTCCTGGCTTCTGTTCAAAGCTGTCTAGGAAAGCCTCTCTGAGTGCTTCCGCCTGGCAGCAGCAGCTGCTCCAGCCTGGTAGTCAGGGCCACACAGCTCCAGCAAACAAAAGACATCTGTCAGCCCTGTGTGGGAAGCTGGGAGAACAAGTGCCCAGCCCCAGTGGGCACCAGAATCCTACTGGGTCTGGCAGGCAAGGGATGAAGGTGTGACCACTGAGGGAGCTTTCTCTTTCAGCAGTGGGCTTGGCTCAGTTGGGTTAATGGTTGGACCTGATGATCTCAAAGGTGTTTTCCAACCTAAATGATTCTGTAAAACTCAGGCAACACAGCCCACAGCTGAAAAAAGATGGAATAAAAGTTGGAAATGGTGGCCCTGGAGAATCAGCTTTGAGATAATAAATGTCTTCTATTAGGGGAAAAATACAAAAGGCTACGAGGAGCAGAACGGCTTCTCCATCCTCTGCAAGCTCTTCAAGATCTGAGGGAAGAGGCAGCCTGTCCCAAGAGACTGAGCACAATACAGTTCTAGAAGCAGAAGAGGGGTGAGGGCTGACACCGCGTGGGAGGCTCAAAGCACAGACACACACTCATGAGAAACCTGCGAGGATGAGCAGCAGAAATTTGCAGGTAGGTCTACAGAGAGGGATCATCTCTCCATGGCAGCTGTAGACATGTCCCAGCAGCAAGGTGCAAGCCATGGCTTTGCTCAAGGGCTGCAACAGGCACAGACAGGCCCTTGCCCTTGCAGCTGGTCCAGCCCTTGCACAGTTCCAGCTAAATCACCTCTGGCATCACCAGCCAGAGAGCATCCAACCCACCCCCAACTGCTCACAGCAAGTGGCTCAGGCTGTGCTGCTCCAGCCTTCCCTCCTCAGTAATAAATAACTGTAATACAGCTCCTCGTTGGCAGCTAATGAAAGGAAAACAGCTGGCAGCAGCTAAACCACCCAAAGCAGCAACAGCCCCACCACCGAGCAATGCTAGAAACCCAGACAGCAAACCAGCTACTCAAGAGCTCTTGCTCTGGATGAAGGACCTGCCCCATCAGCCCGTACAGGCCACCACAACTCCCATAGCCCAAAGAAAAATCACCAGGGCCCTTACCTCAGGAGCTTCTAAAGCAAGACTGCTCCTGCCCATGTCTGCAGCACCGTGACTGTGGCATGGGGAGCAGCTCGCCCTCATCAAACTCTAGCAGGTGCTGGGATGTGGTTTGCCAATCACGTTGGGACCTTCACCTCTCACTATCACCAGTTTTCCCTGAAGGCAAGGACCCCGTCCCAACATAGTCTCTGTAGAAGAACCAACCATCCCAGCTAACCTCCACATCACTGTTAAGTGTCCAAGGTCAGGTTGGATGGAACTCTGGGCAACCTGCTCTGGTGAAAGGTGTCACTGCCCACGGCAGGGGATTGCAGCTGGGTGATCTCAGGTCCCTTCCAACCCAAATCAGTCTGTGCTTCTAAATAAAACCTGAGCTCTTATCTTGCAGCCAGGACTTAGGACCTAGTGTTGACTCTGCCAACGCTTGCGGGAATGTGGTGTGGGGGAGGAAGAGCGCTCCCTTTCTCTGCAGAAGACTGCTGACTGCCAGGGCTCTTCTGCTTTCATCTCCTCAGCAGCCTCCCAGGGCTGAGCAGGTGGCTTGGAGCATGTGCTGGGCTGGCAGCTCTCCACCTTGCCCTGGCACAGAGGCCTCTCTCAGGCCTCTCAGCCCTGTTAAAAAATCCAGGTGAAGAACATCATCTGTGCAACAGAGAGTCCGAGGTGGAGCTCAAGAGAAGAGGCAGCCTTTAACCTTCCTCTGCAGCAGAATCCCATCACTGGGCAGCAGTGGGATAGGCAACAGGCAGCGGGAGGCACCCTGAGCACACAAGTAGATGGATGGGTGCCCAGGGCCATCCAAAACAAGACTCATGTTGTAGACGATAACAACTCCTGTAACTGCTAAACACGTGATGGGCAACGACGAGGCCAGGCTCTGGGCAATCTCGTGCCTTGCTAGGCTCGGTACCAAAGTGTATTGATCTCCCCACAAGACAGGAGGTGCAGGACTGCAGGAGCAGCGTGCGGCAGACGAGCACGTAGGGCAGCGCCAGTGGATATCTGCAATTACAGCTATTATCAGGGGCTGAGAACATCAGGCAGGGGGCCAAGCGCTGCCCAACAACGCCAGCAGCCTCAGAGAAACCATAACTGGACCATCCCCGTGGCAGTCCAGAGGAACAAACTCGGCTCCAAGTAGTAAGAAGAGACTTTCTCCACCTCCTTCTCCCTTAACCAGCTGAGCTAGACAGAGGTGTGGGCAGAGCCACAGCACCGTGGGGCTTTTTAAAAGCCATACCTTCTGGTGGGTGCGCTTGGCTTGTCTTTTTCTGGCTGTTTTTGGTTTTATTTTGTGTGCGTGTGTCCTCAGCTCGTGACTGCTGAGCCCGCTTGTTCACCGTGGTTGCAACCCAGCAGAAGGCTGTTGCCAAGAAAAATGTGGAGACCCAGACAGAGGTCCCACACAAAAGTGTGAGCTTCCAGGCCTCTGGCAGCAGTGAGTGCCTGAGCCTGGCCCTTGCAGTGCACAATGACAGAGACAACACCTGTTTTAAGTGTGACCAGGTGAATGATCTCAGCCAGGTGGTGGAGCTGAGAGGAGGTAAAGATGTTGAGGAGTATTATGGATTGTGAGAGCGAGATAGTCTCAGGGATTGTAGGGACTGGTTCTGCCAATTTAAGGCAGCCAGCAGGGACCTCACAAGAAGCACATAAGACTCTATCACCTTGCAATCAAGTAATGGTAGGGAATCATCAGGCGGACAAAGCACCTGCTGTCCTCATCCTGCCCAAATAATGATGATGAGTTTGAGGACAGAGGGCAATGGCAAAAGCTCCCTGCTCAGTGCCGCAGGTGCAAGGTGCAACTGCCCAGCAACTTCTCCACCTCCCCAGGTATCGTTGCAGAACAGGTTCAGCGCTCTGCAGGAAGAACTGGATAACAGTGAAGATGATGGCTCTTCCTGCTTGGAGGTGTCGCCAAAGTCTAGTCAAACTGCCTCCTGCATGAAATTAAAACCTTCTCGATAAAGAATAAAAGACAAGTCATTGCCATTGGTGAGTCACTGCTCAAGGGAGCGGAAGCCCCAATATGAAGACCAGACCCACTACACAGGGAGGTTGTTGCTTCCCAGGGGCCCAATGTTAAAGACGCAAGGAAGAAGCTTCCTTCCCTAATACGGCCCTCAGATTATTATCCACTGCTGTTGTTTCAGGTAGGCAGTGACAAGATAGGAAGAACTCCTCTGAGGGTAATGAAGAAGGAATTAAGAGCCTTAGGGCATCTGATCAAAGAATCAGGAGCACAGGTCTTGTTCTCTCTCCCTCCAGTTGTGCAGAATGATGAGGGACTAGATAGGATGTGCCAACTGATTAATACCTGGCTCTGAGCCTGGTGTTACCAGCAGAGGTTTGGGCTTTTTGACCATGGATTGATCTACAATAGGCCAGACCTGTTGGTAACAGATGGGAATAGCCTATCCCACAGGAGGAAAAGGGTTTTAGGAAGGCAGCTGGCTGGGCTCATTGACAGATCTTTAAACTAGGCATGAAGGAGGGCAGGGGGAAAAGGAGGTCACTAGAAAGGAGCCTGAATGTGACAGGCCAGAAACCGTGGGAGAGGAGTGTATTAGCAGGACCTTACAGTCTTGTGTCCTGGCAAAGGAGGAGAATGACATCCCATATGACAGGAAGAACAAAGAGGTTGTTCAGAGGATAGATAGATCTGAGTATGGTCAGGATATTAAAGCTTCTCCCACCCAAAAGGTGGCCCAGCTGAGGTGTATCTATGCTAATGCATGCAGCTTTGGCAACAGACAGGAGGAACTGGAAGCCACTGTGCACATGGAAAGCTGTGTTGCCATCCCAGAAACATGGTGGGATGAGTCACACAATTGGAGTGCTGCAATTGATGGATACCAACTTTTCAAGAGACAGGCAAGGTAGGAGAGGCGGTGAAGTGGCTCTCTATGTTAGGGAGAATTATGAATGCTTAGAACTTAATGGTGCTGATGACAGGGTTGAGAGCTTATGGGTTAAAATCAAAGGAAAGGCTAATAAGACAGATATCATTGTGGGAGTCTGCTACAGACCACCCAGCCAGGATGAAGAGACAGATAAGATACTTTATAGGCAGCGGAGTGATGTCCCTCGATCTCTACCCCTTGTTTTCATGAGGGACTTCAACTTTCAAGCCATATGCTGGAAATATAATACAGCTGTGAGAGAACAATGCAGGTTTCTCAACTGTGTGGCAGGTAACTTCCTGACACAGATGGTTAGGGAACCAACAAGGGGAAATGCAGTCCTTGACTTGCTACCTGTTAACACAGAAGATCTTCTTGGGGATGTAATGGTTGGAGGCAGTCTTGGACAAAGTGATCATGAAATACTACAGTTCTCAATTCTTGGTGAAACAAGGAGGGGGACCAGCAGAACTACCACACTGGGGTTCCGGAGGGCAGACTTCGGTCTCTTTCGGAACATGGTTAAGAGTCCCTTGGGAGACAGTTCTCGAAGATATGGGAGCCCAGGAAGACTGGGCATACCTTAAATAACTAATTTTAAAGGTGCAGGAGCTGACCATCCCATCACATAACACAAGACAAGGGGATAGGAGACCAGCTTGGCTGTGCAGAGAGCTTTGGCTGAAACTCAGGAGTAAAAGGAGAGTTTATAGTCTCTGGAAGTGGGGACAGGCAACTTATAAGGATTACAAACATGCAGTGAAGTTATGTAGGGAGAAAATTAGGAAGGCCAAAGGTCAGCTAGAACTGAAATTGTCCACTGTGGTGAAGGATAACAAAAGAAAGGTTTTATAAGTACACTAATGTTGCAGTTTGAAAATTACCAGAATTTTCAGATGTGCAGACTTGTGCTTTCATGAAGAAGAAGTTATGTTGCTTTAAGAGGACTCCCCCACAGTGACCTGTCCTGGGGGGAGGTGACACTGTCCTAAGTACCTGCCCTTAAGGGGTGTTGGCTAGGTGAGAGGATAAAAGGGGCTAGTGATCTCAGCCCTGCCTTTTTGCTGAGGGCTTCTAGTCCAGCAGGGGCTGCTGCCCCATGCTAACCCCCCCCTACACACTTCCAGGGTGTAGGGGGGGGAAAGACGGGCCTGCTGCTGCACAGCCCGGCCCCTGGACCCACTCCACCGCAGGGAGGGATCCGGTGGCTCCACATGGCACTGACCCCAGCCTGGATGCAGCAGCTCCACGTGGACCAGAGAAGCAAGACCTTAGTGTCATCACCCCCCACCACGGAGCAGACATTCAGTGACTTGTGGTGAGCTGAAGGCATTCCTCCTTTTTTCCCTAGAACTGAGACAGGAGGAGAGAGGAGAGGGGAGGGTCATGGAACCCTCTCGGCCACATTTGCAGAGTGTGGGGGGGCCCCTGCTGACACGGCCATGTGGTCAGTCTCCATCTTGTGTCCAGCACGTGGCCAGGGCCCATGCCGCAGCTGATGCCATTTTAGAGAGCACTGATCAGCACGAAGAGAGACTGCTTGTCCTTTCTGCCGCTGAGGAAAACTGGGGATGCTCAAGTATCGGAGAGAATTCCTCTGTGCTTAGCTGAAGAAAGCAGAAGGACTCGAGAATCCTTAAACCTTGGGCATGAAAGACAGAGTCTGGGTTGTTTGAAAGCAGGTCTCCTGCATCGAGGGATGCAGTTCAGGCGCTGAGGAATCAGCTGGAGAAGCTACGCTGAAGAACTGAAGAATTCACCAGTCTGGACAGCCTGGGGTGCTGCTGTTCGCAGGCAGGGGTGATGCATGAATAACAGAGAGGGTGTTGGTACGTGTCTCTACTTGACTGACATGCTCTTTTTTCCCCAGGTCTCTAACGTGAAAAAAACCAAAGGACTGATACAATAGTGATCTCCCGTTGTATTTTGCTCAGAATGTGGCATTTGTGACACAGTTTCTAGTTTATGTTCACTAATTTGCTTCACTTTTCTTCTTTTGTGTATACAGTTATAGAGTTAATAAACCCTTTTTTCACTTTCCCTAAGCTATCCATTGTCTGATAAATTCTACCTGGGATCTCATCGAGACCTAACTGCTTTGTTTTCTTTTTCCTTTATCTTTAATTGTGGTCTTGAACCCACCATAATTAACAGTAAGAGAAGGGGTAGGAATTATCTCAACATGTTGTTAGGTGCGGAGGGGGAATACTGTGACCAGGGATCAAGATAAGGCTGAGATGCTTAATGCCTTCTTTGCCTCAGTCTTTAATAGTAAGATTATTAGTTACCTGGGTGTACAGCCCCCTGACATGGAAGATAGGGACGGGAAACAGAAGAGGCCCCTCATAATCCATGAAGAAATTGTTATGAAACTATTTAATGAGCTGGACACTCATAAATCCATGGGGCCAGATGGATTACACCCTAGAGTACTAAGGGAGCTGGCAGATGTGGCTGCCAAGCCACTCTCCATAATCTTTAAACAATCTTGGTTAACAAAGGGTGTCCCATTGGACTGGAGGCTGGCAGATGTGATGCCCATCTTCAGGAAGGGCCAGAAAGAGGATCCCTGCAACTACAGGCCTGTCAGTCTCACCTCAGCGCCAGGGAAAGTTATGGAACAGAACAGATCATCTCAAGAGCCACCATGGAGCAACTAAAGGTCAACCAGGCAATCAGGCCCAGTCAGCAGTGGGTTCATGAGAGGCAGATCCTGCCTGACAAACCTGATCTCATTCAATGATAAGGTGACCTGCTTAGCGGATGAGGGAAAGCCTGTCGATGTAGTCTATCTGGACTTCAGTAAGGCCTCTGACACTGTCCCCCACAACATCCTCATGAATAAGCTGGCTGCCCATGGCTTGGACAGGCATGTACTCTGCCGAGTAGAACACTGGCTGGATGGCCAGGCCCAGAGAGTTGTGGTCCATG
>JAOXOE010004390.1:0-25257 GCA_028565055.1 Phoeniculus purpureus
GTTTGAAGAAGAGGAGGCTGAGAGGAGACCTCATCACTCTCTACAACTACCTGAAAGGATGTTGTGGAGAGGTTGGTACTGGTCTCTTCTTAGAAGCAATTAGTGATATAGCAAAAGGGAATGGGTTCACACTACAACAGGGGAGGGTTAGACTGATCATTAGGAGACATTTTTTCACAGGAAGAGTGGTCAGACACTGGAACAGACTGCTCATGAAGGGGGTTGGGTCTTCATCGCTGAAGGTGTTTAAGGATCATTTAGATGTGGTGTTGAGGGATATGGTTTATGTAGGGTTAATGGTTGGACTTGATCCCAAGGGTCTTTTGCAACCAGAGTGATTCTGTGATCTTTGACTTCCTCAAGTCGTTGCTGTGGACCTCGATCTCCATGTAGACATATAGAGGTAGAGCTGGGCTAGAGCTGAGGGATATGATTTAGCAGTGACCTGGCAGTGCTAAGGCAGTGATTGGATTTGATGATCTTAAAGGTCTCTTGCTACCAAATTGCCTCTGTGATTCCGTCTCAGAATTTAGCTACACTCTACAAGTCAGGTCCAGTGGTCCCATAAATGGCCACCTCCTCTAAGCTGTTGCACATATGCACCATGTTATTTGCATAGCATGTTTATGCCATTTCACCTCGGCATCTGCCCACTTCACCTCTTCCTACAGATCATTTAAAAACAACTCTAAGACTCTTGTAAGGAAGTGAAGACTGCAGAGAGACTGAAACAATCCAGTTGGGTTTTTGTTTCTGTAACAAATAGCTTGCACTAACCTGCAAGGAAGAACTGAAGGGTGCATGCATGCATTGTTGTTCTTTGGACTGGTGGAGCTAATTGATTGCCCACAGCTTTAGCCTAGAAAGCCAGACAGTTGGAACCATCAAGGACTCTTCTGCCTAAACAAATTAAGTAAATTAATTAAGCAATCAGACACAAAGAAGTGGGTGTGCAGCAATTGCCTATCATTTGGAATGCAAGGCACAGGTAATTGATTGTACAACACCTCACACATACACATCCCCTGCTTTTGTTTATATCTTTACAATGTGGGGGAAAAAGCCAATTGCAAGGTATGGATAATAATTTGTCTTCCCCTGTGTGATAGCAACATCAATAGCCATTATTCTGAAATTTTCCTTCAAAATACACTGGGCACTTCAACAGAAAAGCAATTCCTTGCCTGAAGGGCTCACAGTTTGTGCTGGATTCTGCCCCAGTGCAATAACACCCAGTTTCATCATTGGAGTTTACTGTAGGTAAAGCAGTCAGATTAGAAAAGAGAACAGAAGTGAAAACAGGACAAGCAGATAGAGTACTTGGCTATTCTCTGTGTGCTTCCCAGTTGTTTTAATAGGCTGTGCCTTCAATATATTGGTGCTGGCAGGTGAGGAAACACAGCAAAGCGAAAAAGGAGGTGACAGTTATGGTAGAGGCAATTTGGCCATTGGGATTTGATGACCGGCTTTATTGACAGAGAATCTTGCAGGAATCCCCATAGAAAGAGACAATGGAGTACACTGAATAAATAAGACATGCTAGGAAAAAGTTATGAGACTATATATCTTGGTTTGCACACCAGAGTATCCAAACCACCTCTCCTTAGAAGCTTTCTACCAGCTGTGTGGAAGCTGGATGAAGACAAAGGTATTTGTGCAGGGGTCACATTCTTTCTCATACAACATTTTTGCTTAAAAGTGGTATCTTTCTGGATAAAGGTAGCTTAGGTTTCCAGTAAACTGAATTCTCTGAATACATAGATTCACTTCTTCAATGTGTAGCTTCAGAGAAAAGCAAAGTGATAAGTAGGGACAGAAATTGTGTTCATTTGCACATAAAATCATCTTTTTTTTTTAAAGGCAGCAGGCCCTTGGTCGGATGCCGTAGAGCTGCACACTCTCACTCTTACATTACCTCAGACAAAGATAATGAAGACAGATTGTACAAACAGCCAAACAGCTCTGACAGAGCTTCCCACGAAGGAAAGCTTTGCATTTTGGCTTCTATCTAAATACCGTTTCATCCACACCACTGTATGTTCTGCAGTATAATGTCTCAAGCCCAGTGTAAAACTGGAGCTCATTTCTAAGACAACCCCTAGAACTTAAATCATTAATGGATCAAGAAAAATAGTATTAACGGAATCATAGAATAACAGAGTGGTTTGGGTTGGAAGAGATCTTGAGGGTCATCTAGTCCTAATCCCCTTCCATAGTAGAGACACCTTCCACTACACCAGGCTGCTCAAAGCCCTGTCCAGCGTGGCCTTGAACATTTTCAGGGAGGGGACATTTTCAGGAGGACTGCCTGGGCAACCTGTTCCAGTGTTGCAACACCACCACAGTAAAGGATTTCTTCCTTACATCTAATCTAATCTAATTCTACCTTTTCTCAGTTTGAAGCCATTACCCCTTGTCCTGTCTCTACAGTCCTTGATAAATTGTCCCTACACATCTTTCCTTTAAGTACTGGAAGATCACTATATGGTCTCCCTGGAGCCTCCTCTTCTCCAGTTGAACAACTCCAACTCTCTCAGCCTGTCCTTGTAGGGAAGATGCACCACCTCCCTGATCGTTTTTGTGACCCTCCCCTGACTTGAGCAGGTTTATGTCTTTCTTATGATGGGGACCCCAGGGCTGAACATGATACTCCAAGTGAGATCTCCTGCGCAGAAGGGTGGTATCACCTCCCTTGACTTGCTGACCACATTTCTTTTGATGCAGACCAGGATGCAACTAGCTTTTTGGGCTGCAAGTGCATATTAATGGCTCATGTTCAGCTTTTCTTTCATCAGTACCTCCGAGCGCTTTTCCACAGAACTGCTCCCAACTGACTCGTTTCCCAGCCAGTATTTGTGCCTGGAAATGCCCAGGGCAGGACCTTGCACTTGGTCTTGTTTAATGTTTGCACAGGTCCACCTTGAGAAGCCTGGTGAGGTCCCTCTGGATGGTCTCCCTTCTTTCCAGTGTATCAACCCCACCACACAGCTTGGTGTTGCCAGCCACCTTGCTGAGGGCACACTCAGTGCACCGACAAAGATACTAAGCAGTGCTGAGCCCTCACAAACACCACTCATCACTGGTCTCCATTCACAAATAAAGTTGTTGACCACAGCACTCTGGCTGCAACCATCCAGCCAATTCCTTTCCCACCCAGTGGGTCCAACTGCCAAACCCATGTCACTCCAGTTTAGCGACGTGTAGCTGTCAAATACTTTGCTCAAGTCCACGTAGATTATATTGGTCTCTAAGGCCCAGCCAATTACATCTGTTTTCATGACAAATAGATCTAGTTATGATAAAGGTGGCTACAATGACAAAGCTCAGGAGAGCTCCTCTTTTCTGTTATGCTGTTTTCTACTGACCTGCTCTGTGAGTGACTCCAAGTGTTGAAACACAGCGGCTGAAAACAGCAAGGGGAAATGACTTGGCCATTATGGCAGAGAATGTAGATGCAAGCTGGTGTGTATGGGAAAGAGCAGGACAGCAAGACTGAGGAGCTCAGGATGTGTTTGTACTCAGCAGGCTTTTGTCTCGATAGGTGGCATGGGAGGGATTTGATGGGAGCAATTTGATTTTAGATAGGAAACATCTAAGTCCTTATGTAAGGGTAGAGAATTTCTGCTCAAAGACTGCAGGAGCCTGGGGCTTATGTTGGGTTATGGATTTCCTTAATTTGCATTTTGCTAAACTCTTTTATATTTGGCCAAACTGAAATAAGAAATTAAACATCCTTTGCCTTGCTAAGATTTCGTGTGTATGTATGTACGTGTGTTCATGTGTGGCTGTGTAACTCGTTATCTCAGAGGTGCAAATGCCTGCAGGACGGGGAGGTCTCTGTCTCATCTGATGATCCAGCATGGTTTGTCATCCACCACTGGGAGACAGGCTGTGCCTGCTTTCCATAGTGTAAGGAGGACCTGTCCCCATCTCTGTTGTAACAACAGAAAGGAAAATCACATATTTCTTAATATGGCAAAAGAAAATGAGTTTTCAAGACCATTTTGAGGGGTAAAATTGTGCCCAGTGTGCCAGGAATCAGAGGTAAATGTTTGCCGTATCCTGTCTCTCATAAATACACACATACTGATAACACAGGTGGCCTCCAGCCAGTTCAACTGGCACAGTTGGAACCCTTGTTTTTAGAGTTTGGTCAAAAATGGAGTAAATATTTGCAGGAGAACGTTTCCCTAGCAGGGACAGTCTCAGAAGTACATTTGCTGGAAAGAGCTCTGCCCCCATCCTCTTTGATTGTACAGTCCTGCCCGCTCCGGGCAGGCTGGGGCAGTGAACTGCATGCTCAGCCCATACAGAAGACCCCTGCAAGAGGGGGTCCCAACAGGAGAGTGCTGACAAACTGTTGTCACCTGGGGAAGCCTTTCTGATAATTTTTCATTCTAGTTCCAAGAGCAGAAACAGCAAGTGGACAATAACCTTTGTGCTGAGTGTGCCTGACTTTGATTCTAGTCAAACTGATGGCTTTACTCAAATAACTTTGATGTACCTGTAAAGATCAGGCCCTGATAGCAAAAGAACTGTACACTTCAGAAGATTGGTCTGCCCGCTTTTCGAACCAGCTTTATCATTTGCCAGATACAAGCATCAGTATTATGCATCGCTATTATTGTGATTATTGTTTTGACAGTGTTCATACTTCTTCTGCAGCCCCTGAGGACATCAGGACTGCCATAAGCACTGTTTATTAATGGTCCAGCCTGTACTCATCTGACCTAATGAGACATTCAAATGCAAAGTCAAATTTAGGACCAAAGCCACACGAGGCTTCTCCTATAACCAATGGGGCACAATGTAGGATGCTTCAAACATTTGCCAGCCAGTTGCCCTCTGGAAGTGGCTCTCTGTCTTGCCTATACATAAATAGCTTAGACACCTTAAGTGAGATAAATAACCTAGTGATAGGTGAGATAAATCTAGGCCTCTTTTCTCATGGAAGAGAGTACAGTAAATTAGACAAGGGAGAAGAAGAGTAGAAGATAGAAAGTGTTAAATGCCCTCCATCAGAAACATATATGAGGTACATATTAGGTGGTCTGCCCAAGACCAGAGAGCAGGAGACAGTCCAAGTATTGATCACAATTGGTACAGTTTGAAAGCAGCATCTCAGTTACAAAAATCCCTCACACCTCTGGCAATGGCCAGACTTTCGTATTAGAGATGAAGACACTAGAACTGGAAAATGCTTACAAAACCAAAAAGAAGTATTTGTTTAACTTATTTCTTATTAAAACATTGACAATTATTACAGTTTAATACTTGTCACTTTTCCTGTGAAACTTCTCAGGGATATTTTCTTTCCTTCCATCATGTACATCATCACATAAAAGCTGATGAAGCTGTGTTAGTCTCTTTCTCATCTGGTGTGTGTGATAGTATTGGACACACACAAAAAGCAGCAAGACTCCAGAAAGCAGTCATGTATTTGGAATGGATCTGGAGGTCGTGTGGCATATTCCTGCCCTAAGACATAAATACAAGTAAAAGTCTTTAAAAGTTCCATAATTATTGGATGCATTTTAAAATTCTTTCTTTCGCTGATGATTTGAAGTGAAAAATTCTTATGCTGCAAATAACATCAATGTTTCCTTCAGACACTGACAATTTAGGGCACGTTAACGTGCTTTAACTATTGCAGATTCTTAGAGCTCCTGGACACACTGTCCCACAAAAAGAAACTCCACAGGGAGTGGAAGAGAGGACAGCTAGAATGGGGGGTACATAAGGAAGCTGCCCGAACAGCTAGAGATCTGGTTAAGAAAGCCAAGGCACAGTTTGAATTGGACCTAGCCAGGGAGGACAAAGGGAACACCAAGAGTTTCTACAGGTCTATTAATGGTCAAAAGAAGACTAGGGAAGGTGTGGGCCCCCTCAGAAAGGAAACAGGTGATGTGGTCACAAAGGACATGGAAAAGGTTGGAGCACCTCTGCTATGAGGATAGAGTGAGAGAGTTGGGGCTGTTCAGTCTGGAAGAGGCTCTGAGGTGACCTTCTTGTGGCCTTCCAGTATCTGAGAGGGGGCTACAAAAAGGCTGGGGAGGGACTTTTTAGGATATCAGGTAGTAACAGGACTAGGGGCAATGGAGCAAATCTGGAGCTGGGTAGATTTAGACTGGGTGTGAGGAGGAAGTTCTTCAGTGTGATGGGGGTGAGAGCCTGGACTGGGTTGCCCAGGGAGGTGGTTGAGGCCCCATCCTTGGAGGTGTTTAAGGCCAGGCTGGATGGGGCTCTAGGCAGCCTGGTCTAGGGTGGGGTGTCCCTGCCCATGGTGGGGGGTTGGAACTGGATGATCAGGTGGTCCTTTCCAACCCTGGCTGATTCTATGATTCTGTAAAGCCTGTGTTGCAGGTGCTTAGAACTTCTAGAAAACAATATGGATGTGTTCTTGTGTGACTTGGTGTGGGTGATCCTGCTGTGGCAGGGGGATTGCACTGCATGATCTTTCAAGGTCCCTTCCAATCCCTAATGATTCTATGATTCTACAAACACTTTAACATAACATGCAACAACTAGTATTGGGACTCTGCAAAGCACCGAAGCTTCAGAGGAACAGGATGCTTTTCGTGAGTAGAGGACTATGTTGCTTAGTTTGACTTTGTTTTTGTTTTTCAGGCAGTGCTTGTCTGGGTATCGGTATCCAAGGACAAACAGCTTATAGGGAACATGAACAGTTCTTGCGCTCGTAGCCCTTTCTGAGTGGACTCTGGTGGAGTGACCTGGCAGTTTTGCCACTTTTGGAGTTCTTTTCTCTCTGGGTCACTGACACAAAGAATAATTATGATGTCAACACAGAACAAAGTTCCTTGTGATCAGCTGCGTGTTTACTGCAAGTTCACCTATGGCCCAAGCCTGCTTCAGTGCTGAAATGCAGGGCAGTGAACTCTTTGGAGGGTAAGTCCATAACTGGCCTTCTCCCATGTGGAAACAACAGGCTTTTCCACACAAACCTCTCTTTCTGCCAGGCTTCTAGGCACCCTGACTGCTAGATACCCACATTTCTTGATCAAGGAGAAGCCAGTTTAGACTATTTTTATTGAGTAAACAAGCCCTATCTTCCTCACAAGTACCTGCAACAGCTGGCTTGGCTTCCTATGTTGCACAACTCTGCAGAGCCTGTCCTCGTAGTGGAGGTGCTCCAGACCTCTGATAATTTGAGTTGATCTCCTGTGGACACGTTTTAGCGAATTTAACATCTTCAAACTTTTATTCTTATGATTTTATTGAATGGTCCTCCATTCAATCACTTTCCATTACATCCATCACTTCATGGTTAAAGCTAGCAGTCAGTTCTCTCAAATCCCCTAATCCCTTTGGGTGTCTATTTTGCTCAATTATAATTGCTCTCAGTGCTTCACTTCCAAAACCAAACTGCCTTGATATCTTTTTTTCTCCATCTTTCTTTCAGTATCCTTTTTGCTCAACCTTCTTTTTCATTCTTTTGTGTAAAATACCCTTCCACTTTGACCTGCTAGCTATGAAAAGTAATTTTAAAAGCAACTACAGTTGAATCCAATGTCACAGAATCACAGATACATTCAGGTTGGAAAAGATCTGTAAGATCATCAGCTGCAACCTTTAATCTCACTCTTATCTTTATCACCCCCAAAGCAGATCTCTAAGCACCTCTTCTATAGAACTTAAACACATCAAGAGGTGGTTACTCAACACCCTCCGTGGGCAGCCCATTTTAGTGCTTTACAACCATCTCAGAGAAAACGTTTTCCTAATGTCCAGCCTAACCCTTCCTTGATGCAGCTTTAGACCATTCCCTCTAGTCCTATCATTGTTTACCTGTGAGAAGAGGCCAGCACCTACCTCTCTACAATGCCCTTTCAGATAGTTGTAGACAGCAATAAGGTCTCTCCTCAATCTCCTTTTCTTCAGTTCCCTCAGCTGCTCGTTGTAAGGCTGGTTCTCCAGGCCTTTCACAAGGCCAGCTGCTCTCCTCTGCACCTGCTCCAGCACCTCAACATCCTTCTTGTACTGAGGTGACCAGAATTGAAGAGTGGGCCCCTCACTTCGAGAAAGAGATTGAGAAGCTGGAGGGGGTCCAGAGGAACAGCAAGGCTGGGGAAGGGACTGGATGGAAAGAGGAGAGGCTGAGGAAGCTGAAGGTGTCAAGCCTGGAGGAGAGGAGACTCAGGGAGGACCTTCTCCCTCTCTACAATTCCCTGAAGGGAGGTAGGGGTTGGGCTCTTCTCCCAGGCAACCATCACCAGGAGAAGAGGGCAGGCCCTGAAACTGCCAGGTGAGGGTTGGGTTGGATGTTAGGAATCCCTTCCTCATGGAAAGGGTGATCAGACGGTGGAATGGACTGCCCAGGGCAGTGATGGAGTCTCCATCCCAGAAGGTATTGAAGGACAGACTGAATGTGGTTCTTAGTCTGTCCAATGTTGTGATGTTAGATCATGGGCTGGGCTTGTTGAGCAAAGAGGTCTTTGCAGCCTCAATAATAACAATAACAATAACACCATGATGAAGGCACATCTTGAAAAGAAGGATAATATTGAAGATAGATGCCAAAGCTCAGAATTTGCTTCTCTAAAATAAACATCAAAAAGAAAAGAGGCTATGAAGGATGAGCACAAAGGGCTAATTCAGATCCAAGAAGTCAGTAGTCCAATAATTTTCAGGAGAACTAACAAGTAAAATATCATTTCCATTCACAGATCTCAGTATATCAAATATAATATGGTTAGTGTAAAGGACACACAGTTACCAGCCCTGCAATATAAATGCGACTTCCTTTCTTCTGAAAAAACAGAAACTTTCTAGAAGTTTCCTGAAAATACTAAGGAAACCCAACATCTCCTCTACTGCTAATATATATATCTATATATAAAAATAATGCATGACATGACTCTGTACAGTTATATGCTTATTTTAAGACAAATAAGTCAACATAATAAATTTACAATCTCTAATTTTAACAGTCACATTGACGGAAACTGTTTCAGAGGTCCAGAAGCAAAATTAAAAAGTACAAACTACTATTTTCTCTTTTTTTCACATTTTGCTTTCATCACAGTTAACAAGTTCTTACATTTGGGTGGTTTTTTTTTTTTCTTTGAATGATCATCTGTTGCATTGGGAACATTTTGTTTGGCTCTGGACTTGAAGCTTTATTTTCTTGGTTGGCAATTTTATCCTAGAAGAACTAAACCTCTTCTGCCTCACTTCTCGGTGTAGATAAGCCATTGGATAAACACTAACTAATTCTTTTCGTCTAATCCTTGTTCCATCACCAGTGTCTGAAAGGCAAAGGACACTATTTCCTTCGGCACAATGGATCTGGCAGAACATCATTATCTTGGACTGGAGCATTAAACCAGCTCGCACCACTGCAAAGCAAATTTGCAGTCAACACATTCTGCTAAGCCCACTAGAGAGATTCTGTGCAGCTGCACTGGTCTGACAGTGTTATCCCATTTAATCTTTTCTGATAGTTGCCTGCAAACACAAACAGAAAAGGAGCAATGCCAGTTTGGATGCACAGGGGAGAAAAGAGAGCTCAAATGCAATCTGTGGCTGTTGGAAGAGATTGGTCTTTGGTTACCTGAAACAAATGTTGAAATCTGTGGATTACAAGATTTCCACTGTTTGATAAACACGAGGAGCAGCTTCACCAGTTGGCCCTCTTGGCCACAAGGGCACACTGCTAGCTCATGGTCATCCTGCTGTCCACCAGGACCCCCAGGTCCCTTTCTCCTGCACTGCTCTCCAATAGGTCAGTCCCTAACCTGTTGGCTCTTCTTGCCCAGATGCCAGACTCCACACTTGCCCTTGCTGTAGTTCATTTAATTTCTCCCTGCCCAGCTCTCTAGCCTGTCCAGGTCCTGCTGAATGGCAGCACAGCCTGCTGGAGCATCTGACACTTTAGATGGGAGCTCTTGGTTGACATGTGGTCAGGGTCTCTGACCCACGATGTTGGTGGAGGCCCAGGTGGGATGTGTGGGGATCCAGATAACCTTTACAACACTTCACCACCACTACAGCCACTACAAACGGGTACCCAGAGACGTTGCAAAATCACCGTCCTTAGGGATTTTCATGACCTGATCAGACAAAATCACAGCTGATAGCATGTATGGGCAACAGTCTCATATGAGGGGGAGGCTGGTCTCAATTAGCTATAATCAGTTTCTCTGCAATTCTGTAAAACCCGCCACAATTTCTAATTCATTTATTTCAGTAATAATTGCCAATAAGGAGACCCCACTGACTGGTGACTTTGCATTGCTATGTATGGAAAAGCAGTTGCTGTATTTGTTTGGCTTTCTTTTCTCTGATCAGAATCTGAGCCATTTATTTTGCTGTTCTGCATACTTCCAGTTCGATTGCTAAGTGTCTATGACTACATTTAGCAAAGCTGTGTATTAACAGCCTTGCCCATTTGATGTGGTTGCCTTTCACGTCATGTAGCTGATGACTTGTCGCTGACGACACTTCTGGTTGGAATGTGTCCTGTATGGTTACTGTATGAACTTTTCATTCTTCTCGTAAGTAGTTGTGCACAGCCATTGTGTTCATGGGTATTACATCGTGGCTTTCATTGGAACAGAAATCTCATCAGCAGGGATCAGGCTACAGAGATACAAAGTGGGAGAAGAACAGAATGGCAAAGAAACATAACCTATGTAAGTCCTTCTCCTGGTATTTCCTGACGTTTGCTGGCTCCCAATGGAGAGGTCCCTCTCCACAAGACCACATACCCACTGCAGATGCTGGTGTTAAGTAACTGCTGTATTTCCCCTCTGAGCTGGCTTTTCATCAGCAGAGAATGAGTTTTTGTTAGGCTGTTACAAACACGAAACACTTTGTGATTCTCTGGGAGGCAAAGACTAGAACTCATTACAAAGTTTGAGGCACCGACTTCAGCGCTGAAGCGCTTATTAATGACCTGATTCAGATCTAAAGAATCTCTCCAACAAAGGAGGCTCTTCTGCCAGTGAAGCACAATTTGAGACTCATAGCTTGTATACACAGGGAAAATTACCAGCATAATTATGCCAGTATAATTATACTAGCTTAGCTAGGGCAATAAAATTCTCCTTCTATGGACACTACTTGTTGACCCAGTATAAAAATACTTATTTTTATGAAGAAGTTCATGTCAAGGTAATTTAAATCAAGACATTTATCTTGAGGTAAGAAGGGAATGGGAAATTTAACTGGCAGGATGAGCCGGGACAGCTATACCAGTGTAGTGAGCTGTTTCCACATATGCAGCTTTAAGTTGTTCACAGGAGTGTGAGATTGTGTCTTCTTGATGAAAGCACTGGGTTTAAGTGTTTTCACATTGCTTCATCTACTGAAGTCAGAATAAATAATTATAAAAGAGAATCAGCTCAGTAATAGGATCTGATAAGCATATATCTCTGCTCAGCAAATTGCTGTGCTTGCCTCATTAGGATTAATCACCCTGTAGACAAAGAAGCCAAGTCACAGCTTCTAAGGATGCAGCACCAGATGGAAGTTCCTATTCAAAAACTGTCTCAGGAGAAGTCTTGGCATTTGTTATTGAAGAATGTTATGGGTAAAACCTTAAGAACCACCCCTAAAAGAGGCAAACAGATGCTGGTGAAGTCTTTGTGAGGGTTTCATGAACAAATTCTAGACGTTCATACTTTTTAGCTGAGCTGCTGCATTTCAAAACCATGCATTATACAGATGCAGAGCTTGATGAAAATCTTTTTACCTGCTTCTTCATGATAAAAGTCTTCAGATCTGTTGGCTCAACTCTGCCCTGTGGTTAGTCATAGAGACAGCCCTTTAATATCAATCATGTCAAGAATTTTATTAGACTCTGAGGATAATTCCTGCCACGTACTAAAGAAATAAGCAGGAAGGACATTGTACTATGGGCTTTCCCCTACAGCTTTGACACAAACCATTTCAATACAAGACTGAAGGTTTCAGAACATCCATCACTCCCTGGTTTCTGAACTACCTTAACTGGAACAATTTTGGGCAGGGACTTGTGAAACATGTCAACCCCGTTTGCCCTCTGTGGGTGCACCTAGACATACACCAGAGTGTGGATTTGGGTCTAATCTCAGATTTAGGCTCCTCTGTACACACTCAGATACGGACTACAGTGCAGTAGAGCAAGAGCCAAGAGGAAAAGCCTTGTGGGACTGAGCAGGAGACACCTTCTCTCTGGTGTCACACTGAGGGTGCCGAGCTGGGGCTGCAGCAGGGCTTCAGGGAAGCAGCAGAGGAAGGAGCAGCCCGTGGGCTCGTATATAAGTCCATGCTTGGATTATTCCTTTGTGGAAGACAAAGTGAAAGACAAATTCCTTTGTACAAAACAGAAGAATGAAAGCCAAAGCACTGAATGTGCTACCAAAAACCGTCTCTGGCCTTTGTGAAGCAGTATACTTGGTCTCCAAACAATGTGTTGAGCGGACCTTCCTTTCATCAAAGGTCTGCCTGATGAACAAGGAACCAGCCACATTTGCTGTGCAGAATTTGATAAAAATGTGTCACACTTTCTTCAGCACTAGCAATGTAGGGCCTGATCGACAGAGGCGTACAGAGGGCAGCCCAACGCTCAGGATGTGCCAAGTGCCTCATCAGAGGAGGCAAACTACGTCTGTGCAGAATTCCTGGTCCCAGACTCCTGTGTTCAGGATTGCTCGGCCACTAGATGTCTCTGTGCACTACAGGGCAACGCAGAGCACATGAACTTGAGGCCACACTCGAGGAAAAAGCCAGAGAGCCAGAGACATGGAAGCATCTCTATTTGTGTGTCATGTCCCTGCCTGGGTGATGTGGCAATGGAATGATTCTCACATGCTGGCGGATTGTGTAGCTGTGAGCAGACCTCAACAAATGTGCTCCTTGTATGTTCTGGCTTGAATTATTGAATGGGAACTTGGGAAGACCTGCAGGAAAAGTGGGTGGAAAAGTCCTTTCCTCTTTGATTTCTGAAGAGGCAAATCTGTGCTCAAGTTTCTCCAAATTAAGCTTTTTTAGATTAACCAACTTCATGAGCCCAGCAGCCAGAGTGGCTGGAAGTTCTACTGCAAAGAATCTTCTTCTCTGTTCTTGCCAATAATATGTTGTAAAAGGACAGCAAGTGTTCCCTCAGATCCTTCCTCTGTGTTGCTTCTGCTATGTGTACTCACATGTGCTGTTATTTTCTACCAATATTCTCGTGTTCAGTGCTTGTATTTAGCCCATCAGCACTTTGGGGCATGTAAGGTCAAGAGTCATAAAAATAGGTTGTGCAAATCTGATGGGGTCTGCAACAAACACCAGCCTGTGACCTGACTGCAGAGGTAGAAATCAATAGACCGGGAATGTGTTTGAATGGCTGCAGGAATCTTTTCTCTTTTGGGTGACAAACCACCTCTTCAACTTGTGAAAGCAGGGTCTGTGTCACACAACTACTGGGGACCCCACGACCAAACACCCAAGCTTAGAGGAAAAGAAACAATCCCCCTTTTCTTTTTTAACCCCTGAAACAGCAACACTGTGCTCCAGATGCAGCAGCACAAGTCGCTGACATCAGAGCTGGGCTGGAAGCTGTGCTGGTGCAGAGACCCTGCAGCTACAGTACCCGAACACAATTGTGGATGCCAACTTTGAGAAGATGAGAGCAGGGCAGATAAGTCAAACTGGGCCCCACAGAAGGGAGGCTACCCAAACCACAGCTTTGACAAGTTTACCCAAGAGTTCTCTACCTCAATCCCGTTTTCCTTTCTAATCCCAGCTGGCTTGTAAGCAAGCAAGGCAGCACATGATGGGTCTGATCCACAAACAACGAAGCACCGTATCTGCAAACAGAAGTCCTCTGGGGTTGTTAAGACCACCATGCTATTTCATGGAGAGCTTTGAGCGTGTCAGTGAAGGGATCAAAGTGTCAAGCTGGTACATTAAAGGAGATTTCCAATAGTATATCTTATTACTCATCACTGACTCAGCTTGATAATGTAAAGTCAATGAAAGAAGTTGCCAGCATTCCTTTGTGTTTTAATCATTAAAGAGCAACCGCCAGTGTTCCCACACTTTCAACTTTCACAAAATTGTTGCTCTTTGCCCTTTACCGCATCTGTGTTTGCATAACCAAGTGGTGTACAGCTTGTCAACACGCCTTTATGCCTTACCTTCCTCCCTCCAGGGTTTTGTTTATGTGTCATCAGGGAAAATTCACTTCTGAGGATGAGAACCTCCTTTTCTCCAGTGTATGAAAGGGATCGATCCTTGCCATATTAATTCTCACGCATGAGCTGTGAAGGAATAAAAAAAGGCTTGTACAATCAAATCTGAGTTTAGGAGAAACAACTAATTGTCTCACACCCCGGACGGCAGAGGTTCCTTTCTGATTGTGTTCCGTGTCAAGGAAAACCACCCAGTACGTAGGCAGGCAGGAAGAAAACTTAACCTCTGGCCAGGGTCACTACAAGTCCAACACCAGTTCTTTCACCTCTACTAACAAGTTGCAATGCCTGTGGGCTCAAGTCACAAGGTGTAGAAATACACCACTTGGGATATTATGACAGAGAATTGGGGCCATGTCTGTGTTTGGTGGAATTTGAGTGCCTAGGGCCATGTTCAGCCACCTCCATTGCACCAAGGTCCTTGTACTCTCCTTTCTCATTGGCATCTGTCAGCAGGTCCTTGCTCTGTGCCTTCTTATGTGCACTGAATCATCCCTTTTCACTGCTTGCCAAGTAGGTGCAGGGGTTGCAATCCAAAGCGATGACCCAGACCAGTATTCAGAACTGTGTGATACTGACGGTAGTGAAAAATCTATTCAGCTCTTGAGCTAAGAGTTCCTGAGGTTCTTTGACCTTTTCTCCTATGAGTGGTCAGGAGCAGACAGATTTGGTCTAATAGGCCTCTCAGTCGTTGCAGCTCAGAAGCAGACAATGAGGCTCTGACGTGCTACCTTAGAGAGGCCAAATTTATTAGATGTGCTCAGACTTCGCCTAAATACTGACAGCATCAAAACAACACTTACACTTCTGACTCCTGCACACATCAGGACTTCTAAAGCCTTGACTCCAGTACCTGTCCAGACATACACCTTTGCCTGCTGTTTCCCAGAAGTTAGCCAGATGTCCACTCAGTGTCTTTCAGAAATGAATCATGCCTATAAATGTTCAGTTAACTCACTGTGCTGGCAACGAAGAGCCAAATGCTCCTCTGTTGAGCACCGAAACTGTTCACTGCCTGTGTGAGTCCAGCCTAGGTGGCACAAATCACTCGGGTGTCCAGGTACTGCTAACTTCACCATACTTCAGTTCGGTGTCTACAGTAAAGTAGTTTGAACGTGGACTTTATCCCTTATTCAAATTATAGCAGTTTGTTCAATCACTGGGAGTTTTACATACAGTCCTTGAGAGGTAAACACATGAAAGTTGGGATGGTTTCCTTGAACCTCAGATTCCGAGTTAACTTTCAGGGAGAACTTTTCTTGACAGCTCAACTGTTCAGCAGTACTACCCCACTCAACAGCAAGCACAAGTTTTCTGGTCTTGATCTCTAAACATTATTCCACCTCCTCTCTACGTTTCCTTTTTTGATGTTACACAGGGTATTTGCATAAAATTGAGGAACTAAGCCAAACACTTCCTTTACCACTTCAAAGCTATTGACCTCCATTGAGCTGGACTGGTGTAAATGAGGGAAGAATCTGACGCAATGGGGTAGTTCAGCATAATTATATATCTTCTGTCCAATAGAAACCAGCTACCTGCAGTTGTGTCTGGCCAAACCAAAGGTAAGCTTGGACTCAGCACTGTATTAACACTTCTGGAACACAGCTGATTCATGGCCCGTTGGCTAGAGGCACAGGCTTGCTTCTAGAAGCATTTGCTTTCATCTCGCTGCAGCAGACTCGAGTAGACATTTCCTAAAGATGGAGTTTAGACAAGATTTTAATACAAAGGAACTCACAAAGTATTTCCTAATGCTTTCATGTCCACGCTGTGGGGGAATCCTACAGCTGTGTTTGAGCTGTGCTGTTAGAGAAGGCTACGGTCTGGCTGGGAGGTAAAGCAAATGCAGGAAATAGTTGCAGACCTAAAATGACAGTTTTGTTCTGCAAATCAGGAGCGCCTCCCAGTTCAGCAACTGGGAAAACAGGCAGCTGGCTGAAGCTGTTGTATTTCTCCTCGTTCCTTAAAACACATCATCCTGGTTGATGTCTCAAGGTTGTCACACAAACAACATCTTGCAGTTTTGAAACAGTAGAGGCTAGTTGGACTGTGTCTCATTGTACTCAATGCACAGATCACTGTATTGTGTGCAAACTGTGACATGGAGTGAATGTGAAGAGCTGGGTACTTAAGGTATGTTTCCTAGATGCTAGATCCCATCAGGCATCAAACAACTACAGGATTTCACAAGACTACTATTTTGGTGTACAGCATTCCTTTGACTGTATTTCTCTGTACCCCCAACAATCAGTCAGTAATTCCAATCTGTAAGCACAATTCAGACTGATCTTGATTAATCTGATTCACATTACATTAATGCTTAACACATCATCATATTTCAGTATGCATAATAACACTAACAATAGATCCAGGCTTAAATGTGAAGTAGATCTGAGTTTATGTATAGACTGCATGATAGGAGACCAAATGTGATCCTGTGTTCCAATAAGTTACCCTTGACAAAAATAAAAAGCCAGATGTTGGTATAACATGTACATTAATAGAGGCTTTTGGGGATTCACATCCTGATACATCATCCACATTTTTTCTCAGTTAAGCTGAGATAAGACAACTGCTGTAAATGGATCAAGCCTGCAAAGTCTTGCTCAAGTTATAACTGTTAACTCCAAACCTCCTCATGAACTATGAGGTTGAACACAGTGCTGTGGTCAGTATGGTTCTTCTGCTTACTTACATCTGAGACTGCTGGGCTGATCTTTATTTGAAACTTTGGGTCAAAGACATTTTCGTCCAGTAGCTATCCACCACAGTTACGGATTAGAGTAGGGTCTGACTCTAGACCACACCATATAGGTGTGTTTGAATGCCTACAAAGTTCTAAAAGCAAACTGCTGTTAGAATAAAACAAAATCCCAGGACAGTTAATAGATGCTAAATTCCTGCAACCTGTTGTTTTGGTGCTAGTTTAATGGCCATTAATTCATCGCAAATAAATTACTTTACTCTACTACCAGTTTCCTTCTATCCTATAATTTCAGGATGTGGTCTTGCTACGCCATTGCATGATGTAATTTACAGTGATGCTATCAAGTGTGCTACAGCAAAGTATGAAGCTCGGGAAAGGAGAGCTCACACTGTGATGACATGTCATTAGAGCAGATAGGAAACAGCTGCAGGCAAAGCCCCACATTAACCACGAGCACTCGTACCCTGCTTCTTATCCACCTTTCTGGCATGAGGCTTTCTTGAGAGAAGACATGCAAGCTAGCAGCTGGAGGAGTGGACTAAGTAGGGTTTGAAGTTCTCTACTTACAGTGACCTTGTGTAACCCTTTAGCATTCACTCTGATAATTGCAGCAGAGATGAAGAATTACCAAGCTCTCCTTTCATGGAACATTAGCAGATCTGACTTGTTAATATCAATATTGCCTGTAAGGCTTTGGGATACAAAGAACCCTTTAAGGACCACGTGCATTACGAAAGAGATGTCAGGGAGGAAAAAAAGAGTAGAATTAGTCCACAGGGAAGGATGGGCTGGAAGACACGGGTGACCCTGGCACAGGCTATGCTTTCAGCTACAATACCTAAGTATAGCAGGCAGAGCCAAGAGCTGGTGACAGGATCTACCAACACAAGGGAAACAAAGTCTAGAGTCCAGCAAGAAATCAAATCAGGAACAAAATGAAAGATATCCACAAGGTATGTCCATCTCAATACATCTGTGGCGTAGCTCTAGTAAAACACTGAGGGCCCAGACTCAAACTTAAATAGGGTTGTGGGCTCAGTGGCTAGAGTTGATGGCTGGAAGTCCCACATGAAAATAGGCCAGTTAAAGACTTTTAATATAATTAGGGACATAACAGGAACCTCCTGTATCATCAGGAATTAACCCCGGTAATTCCTATGATTCACACTCAGCAATTCCCTTTTCAAATTCTAGCTTGAAACATTACAATGGTTTTGCTCTTGCTGCTTGTAATGAGGAACTGCCATAAAAGTTATGATCCTGCTTTGTCAAGTTGGATTTCTACTTTTTGCCAGCTGATGGTCATCCATTCTCCTACCAAACACTGCCTTCCTTTGGACCATCTCTTTCTGAACTCTCTGCAGCTCCCACTCCTGGTTCATTTTGTGGTTTGCTTGGGTTTTTTTAATTGAGGACAGCAGTATCAGTACATTCTTATCACTACTCAAAATACCTTATCTGCTATATGGTGTTTGCTCTTTCACAGCCACATCACAGCCATGACACATAATTAACCTGTGATTGACTAGCACACACTGCTTTTTCTCTTGTCTGTCCTTCTTAATAGATGCAACCATAGCTTATAGAGGAAATTCTCGTGATTATTCACTAAGCACCTCATGTAGTTGCATACACATCCTTTCTATTAGCTCACTCATCAAAATTCCTCATTGCCTCCCATATGCTGATCCTCTGCTGTATTGATGACGCCTCTCAGCTCTGTGTCAACAGCTAATTTAATTTGCACATTCTTCCTGTTTATGTAAAAGACACTAATGAAAAACTCGGCAATGTGTGTTGAGAGCAATCCCTGATGTTTTGTGTTAGTACCCTCTGTTGATAAATTCATAGAAGAATTCAGGTTGGAAGAGTCCTGTAGAGATCCACAAGTCCCCTCTTCAGAGCAGGGCTTTGTATTCTCTCTCCTTCATACAAATGCTGCAATTATTTGTCTTTAAATTAAACTTCCTTTTGCCACACTGGAAACCAGTTTTCCTATTTTTGAGATTTCTTGCAGGTCAGCTGGAACATACTAGAAACTTAACACCCACATATCTGAATATGCCATCTCTCAAGCTTCCTTGGAGTTCGGTATTTTGGTAGAATATCATGCACCTATTTCAGCAACACAGGGTCACTTGGGAGAAAATATCCATGGTTTAAAAAACCCAAAATAAACCTTAAATAATCAGAGGGCTGGATCACCTCACCTACGAGGACAAGCTGAGCAAGTTGTGGTTATTCAGCCTGGAGGAGGTTCCCAGGTGACTTTCTAACACTTTTCCAGTATCTGAAGGGGGCTACAAGAAAGCTGGGTATGGCTTTTGACACGGGTGGTAGCGAGAGGACAAGGGGAAAGGGTTCCAGACTTGAAGAGGGGAGATTGAGGTCGGACATGAGGAACAAATTCTTTCACATGAGGGTGCTGAGATGCTGGAACAGGTTGTCCAAGGAAGCTGTGGCTGCCCCATCCCTGGAAGTGTTCAAGGTCAGGTTGGTTGGGATCCTGAGTAACATGACCTAGTTCCAACACCTCTGCAGGGGTGTTTGAACTAGATAATTTCTAAGGTCTCTTCCAACCCTGGCCATTCAATGATTATCAAAAAGATCCAGTGGATAAGGAGGTTTCTAGTTTGGACTGTGCTTCCTGATGACCACTGGAACATTTGCCACTGCCTTAGGCCAGTTCTTCCACTGTGGAGTGAAACACTACAGCTAGATTCAGCTCTTGCCTATCAGCAGCCAGCAAAAGGTGCCACTAGGCTTGAAAGCACAACAGCGTGACCAGAAGTCTTTCATCTTTGTGTCACTGATGCAACTGAACGTAGACTAGAACAGTGATGATCAAAGTCTTCTGAAAAGTGTTTAATAGCAAACTGGTGGTGCGAGCTGAACTGCTTTGCTCGAATTTACAAGGGCAAAATTACTGTGGCAGACCCTGATCAGATTTAATCCTCCTTGATGGCATTAGAAGCAGGTTCCTATAAGATAGACGTCACAAACTATGTGCAAAGTAGAACAGTAATGTGTATTAAATGACATGAGAATGTGGCTTTCATCTCTTAGATGTGTATTCCAAACTTTTAAGAAATGTGGGCCTGAACTTCACACCAAATGTAGATTTTGCAGATCATTTATGAAGCTCATACTCACTAGTATTAATCCTACAGACGCCAGTGTTCTTCTTTTGGAGATGTGATGGAGGTCCTGATCCAGCACATCACTATCCCTAAGAGCCACCAGAACCATCAAAGGTTGTTGATGCCCAAACCCCACAGCACTACAAATTTAGGGGCAGAGAACTGAGAGAAACAGGAATTTTGACTCTGCCACAGTGCTGAGACAGAGCAGAAATATCTTTCAGCACAGCAGTAGGAAGTGAGCTCGTCTCTACTTGCTGAATCATCTCCTTGCTTAATGCTAAAACCAGGCAGGCGGGCGAGACTCTGTGATAGCAAGTAACGTGGAAAAACTACTACAAACACAATGAAAACTAATGCAACCTCTGGTATGGAAGCAAGGGAGTGTTTGGTCAGACAGTAGTTTTACCGAAATAGCAGGAAAACTGGAAATACAATGAATCTGCTGTTTTCCTCGGGTACAGCTAATACACAGCTAGAGACAGCTATGCACGAGCAGGCACAAAAGGGGATCTGTGGACCCATTTAGTCACCAGGCAGGAGTGAGAGACTGTTCAAACACTGGGGCTAGGGGTAAGCAAACAGGTGTAATATCAAACCGTGTCAGGCATTTCTTCAATGGGTGTTTTGTTCTAAATCAAAGCGTAGTGCCAGCTAATAGGGTAAATACAATATAGCTCAGTTAGGAAAGAAGTAGGTTAAAACAGCTGTTCATTTACTTTCTCTGCATTAGGAACTCAGCAAGTCCCTTGGACTTGGCATTGTCTTTCATTCAGCTTTCTATACCTGCCTTCGCAACCTCCTGCTACGCTCCCTTTTTTCATCCTCTGCGCACTGCAGGCAATAACTATGAAACTCTTTAATTTAACAATATGTTCTTTGTCCTGCAACTGTTCCTGTTTTGCAACCACATAGATTATATGTATGGGCCTGTAGGAATAGTCAAACGGTTAATAAGGGTAGGGTTTGGCATGCTTTCACTCTGTACAAATTCTACAATCAAGTCCTGACAGGAAAGCTCTGTATCTCCTGTGGTTCCCAGTCCTGACGAAAATATGCAAAATATCACAACTGAGAATGATACCCATTTCCCAGAGAGCTGTAATACCAGTTTGGGCTTATCAATGCATCATTGAAAGGTATTTTGTTTACAGTTTGTGCCATTTATTTTCCCAGATGGATTAGGTTTTCAAAAGCAACCCGTGGCTCATGATGCCTGTCCAAGGCGCATAGGTGCTTTTTCAAGTCACACCGCACTCGTAATACAGCACGAGTGAAAGAACTAGAGAGACCTGCATCACATAAACTGCATTAGCCTCTGAGGTTAAATATCCTTCTGCACAACTGCTTGGATCTTCTGGTTCTACGATACACCCCTCTGCTTGGCTGGAGCGCTCATCCTTCAAGAGGCAGAAGTGTGCTGTGCAACGGGCACCACAGCCCAGAGGCACCACAGCCAGCACGAGCAGGGCAAGAGTTTGCTCTGCAAAGCCGCTGTACATGAGCAGAGCAAGGGGTTGCTCTGCAAAGCCACTGTACATGAGCAGAGCAAGGGGTTGCTCTGCAAAGCCACTGTACATGAGCACAGCAAGGGGTTGCTCTGCAAAGCCACTGTACAAACGCAGGTATGGATCCCTCAGCGTGAGATCCAGCAGGTTCCTCTAGAGGTGTGTCAAGAGCAGCAGAAATGAGAGGAGGGGAACGCAGTAAACAAAAACCACTTTATTTGTATCTAATAAAGTAAACAGTCATCAGTGTGAATACATATGGAGTGCAGATCTGGAAGGTAAGGAAGTACTGTCTTTGCATAATCCCTTTTTAGACAAGAAAGGGTTTTCAAACCCTTCATGTGGACTTGAACCTGAAGACTTACTGAATCGGAATCTGCAGACTAAATTCAAACATGAATTTTCTCCTCTTTAAAAACTATCTTGTAGAGGTAGAACCTCAAAGACTTGGAATTCTTGCTCTAACCTTGGAATACTTTTAAAAAGATTATTACTTACTTAAACCACTGGAATGCACAGGAGCAGAGCAAGGCATCTCATGAGGTTCACATCCAGCTCAAAACCAGAGGGTTAGAAAACCCAGTCAAACATTTGAGACATCTACATGCAAAGTTTTAAAGTACTGTGAGAAAAGTATTGCTCGGCCATGCTTCACTCCTACTTTAAATGGGAAGCCAGTTGCAGGTTGAGCGAGGCCAGAGCACCTCACATCCTCTGTCAAGGTCTATCCAGTCTGCTGGTGAGGGTGAGCCATTGGCTTTCCAGGGGAGAAGGCACTCTCCAGTGTTACAGAGGCCTCTCATCCTGGCAGAACTGGGAGATGCACCCTCACTGATTTTCTCCATTAGTATTCAGTTAGCTTTACCTTCATTGAAGCTCATTAAATTTCCTAGCCGGTTCTCCATGTATTCAGCGTCATTCACCCTGAAAATCATGAGCACCAAAGAGTACAGAATAATTCACTCCTCACACTGCTTTCGAAATAGCCTTGTAAAATAAACACCTTAAGGGGAGGCAGTGAGAACAGAGGAGCGGTCTAGAGAAAAGAGAAAAATAACTAACACAAGGGTTAGAATAGGTGGGAGCAAGAGAGAGCGAGCTCATCACACAGCTCATGGGCCACCAGAAATGATCATGCAATGTTGGTTTGCCCTCAAGCTAAGGAGAGGGAGTAAAGCTCTCTTTCGATGGCAGCAATTGGAGAGCTAAAGTCTCCCACTTTCCTTTTACTTTTGGGGCAAGTCCTGCTCACCATGAAAGTCTTCTCCAGGAGCTTACCAAGTCAGCACAGCCTTGGCAGCTTTGCTATGGAAGGGAGGCAGGGGACAATGCAGGGTATGCTGTATTCAACAAGTTGTTTGCCCTCCCAAAGGGAAAAAGGTGGTTGGGAGTAACCAGCTCACCTCCCTGTCTACGATTTGAGTGTGTGTGTCTGGTATGGGACTTGTGCAGATGCCATGGAGCTCCCAAATCTTTGCCACTTGTGGGGAGAGCAAGTTTCCACCCCTGTGCTGAGCCCTTTCCCCTGTGGGCTTGGCAAAGGACGTGTACTTCTCTCATAATGAGTCTCTGAGATCTCAGAGAAGCAACAGCTATGAGCAGTGCTGTATCTCCCAATTTCCCTAGACCTGCTGCCTAATTAGATTTCACTCCTATGCCCCAGGTTGTCTAGGGTCATTAAGCTGAAGCTAGCTGCTGTTCTTGCCAAAAATGCACGCATCCATCTTCTTCCTGCACTTTCTTTAGATTCCTTCATGCCAGGGGACACAGTCAGTAGCAGAAAGTTACACCTCCTGGCTGATCCAGTGTTCTCATCAGTGTGGAATACTGTTCTGGCTCACTGATTTTAAAAGTTACCTTTCCTCTTACCAGACCTTCTTTTCCTCTCTACAGATGTGTTACCCAGATGAGTGGATTTCCCCAAGCAGCACAAGAGATGGATAGGTGTTTTACTCCTCTGTTCTTTCAGACTCACAGACAACACTGGATATGAGTTGTCCCTGCAGAACTGCTATGCTTGACCTGCTGTGCACAAGAGTTGCACACCATGATGTATTCTTACTTTAAAAGAGACATCTGGACAGGCTGGGTCAATGGGCAGATGAGATTTAACAGGGTCAAGGGCCAGGTCCTACACTTTGGCCACAATAACCCCCTTCAGCTACAGACTGGGAGATAAGTGGCTGGAGAGCAGCCTGCCAGGAAGGGACCTGGCAGTACTGGTTGACAAAATGCTGAACAGGAGCCAGCAGTGTGCCCAGCTGGCCAATGGCATTCTGGCTTGGATCAGCAATAATGTGCCCAGCAGGACTAGGGACATCATTCTCCCCTTGTACTGGGTACTGTTCCTCATGGAACGGGTGATCAGACCCTGGACTGGACTGCCCAGGGCAGTGGTGGAGTCCCCATTCCTGGAGGTGTTGAAGGACAGCCTGGCTGTGGCCCTTAGTGCCCTGGTCTGGCCAATATGGTGATGTTGGGTCCTTGGCTGGGCTGGATGAGCTCAGAGGGCTTTACCAGCCCCAATAATTCTGTGATTCTGTGACCTGGTTATTCCAGGCTTCTCAGCAACTCTGCTCTTGAATTTCAGTGCATTTATTCCAATGGAATAAACCCTCCTATTTTTGCTAAAAGGAAGTGAAGGCCACAATCACAGACGCACAGAACTTTAGGGATTGGAAGGGACCACAAAAAAATCATCCAGCCCAATCCCCCTGCCACAGCAGGACCACCTAGACCAAGTCGCACAGGAACATGTCCAGGTGGGTCTTAAACGTCTCCAGACAAGGAGTCTCCACAACGCCCTTGGGCAACCCGTTCCAGTGCTCTGAGAAGAGAGGAAGAACTCCATGGTAAGAAATCTTGCTCTTCATCCCTAATGCCAGCAGGATCCATTTGATCCCTGTACTGGATCCACAGCAAGTACGGAAATAGTAGAAAACATGGGGGTTTCTGCTGTTTTGGAAACAATATGAGAGTCTTACAGTGAACTCCAAATAATCTGTTTGTGTTTCAGGCATTTAGTTTCACCCCTCCAAATTTTGGTTAGCAAAAATTGGAGCTATTTTCAGTGCTCCAGTTTTCAAGCAACAGTTTATTAATCACGCCATATGCAAGTTACCCATCTGCTCCTTCTAAATAACATCTGTTTCTCACAAGTACAAACGCAAAAGGCTGCTTTATTCGAACTAATGGAGAGTGGGACAACAGCACTATCAGAAGAGCCTTGTTAAAAATCACAAGCAAAATTAAGAGTGTTTTGAACACAGAGGGAAATTCCCTGCTTTGCCTGTTTCTCTTTTTCCAAAAAATATTAAGAGGTGGCAAATATTTATTTTGCAGATGGCTACTGAGTATCGTAAAAATTAGAACTTCCTGACAAATTCAGGAGACGTCGTAATTAGAAAATAAACCTATTTTATGCTGAGTAAGGCCAGAGACACAGGAAACTACAGGGAATCAAGAAGCTGCTAAGACTCGCTCTCATTCATAGAACATTAGGGATTGGAAGGGACCTTGAAAGATCATCCAGTCCCATCTCCCTGCCACAACAGGATCCCCTACATCCAGTCGCACAGGAACATGGTCAGGCAGGTTTGAAACGTCTCCAGAGAAGGAGACTCCAAAACTCCCCTGGGCAGTCCCTTCCAGTGCTCTGTCACCCTCACTGGGAAGAAGTTCCTTCTCAGATTGATGTGGAACCTCCTCTGTTCCAGCTC
>JAOXOE010004401.1:0-25256 GCA_028565055.1 Phoeniculus purpureus
TCTTAAACATCTCCAGAGAAGGAGACTCCACAACCCCCCTGGGCAGCCTGTTCCAGTGCTCTGTCACCCTCACTGTGGAGAAGTTCCTTCTGATATTTATATGAAACTTCCTATGTTCCACCTTACACCCATTGCCCCTTGTCCTATCACTAGATGCCACTGAGCAGAGCCTGGCTCCATCCTCCTATCATCCAGCCTTCACATATTTATAGACATTAATGAGGTCACCCCTCAGTCTCGTCCAAGCTAAAGAGACCCAGCTCCCTCAGCCTCTCCTCATAATGGAGGTGCTCCACTTCCTTCATCATCCTCATTGCTCTACGCTGGACTCTCTCTCCAGCAGCTCTGTGTCCTTCTGGAACTGAGAGGCCCAGAACAGGACACAATATTCCAGATGTGGTCTCACCAGGGCAGAGTAGAGGGTGAGAAGAACCTCTCTCGATCTGCTAACCACTCCCATTAAGTCTTTCCCAACAAACAGCCCTTTCTGAGGCTAACCACTTATTTGTGCAGTCTGTGCTTCTACTGCAATTCTAAAAGGATCCTTTTTTCAGACACTTAGACGTGCTTCAAGGAATATACGTCATCTTTATAGGTTGAGCGATTTTACTGTTACTTATTTCCGTTTTTGGAGCAAAAGTAAATATCTCTTGTAGTAAAAAAAAAGTAGCCCAAGTCGCAGTGGACACAAAAGTTTCATAATTCAAAAAAAAATCCATGTTGGAAAAAATAGTTAAAAAACCATACATTTAATATGTCTAAAAATATCCATGTTGGAAAGTCAATGTAGTTGGTCTAGGCATGAAAATCTGCTCTTCTGTGGCATGTGATTTAAATTATGTCATAAATTTGTAATACTACTAAAATACAAACAAAGAGAGATACGACATAAAGAGGAAAAACTGTCCAAAGGAGACATTTCAGCACTTCCCTTGACACCTATAAAAACAGAGTTGCCTTAAGGATGGGTGCACTGTCCTCCAGGGTTCTGCTGAGACACTCTTTGACTGTTCCTCAGCCTTTACTCAATGTATTAAAAATCAGAACAAACACATTGCAAGACAAAAGCAAGCGTTTCCTAATCTCAGTTAATTGTGTTATCCCTTGACAACGATAGCACAGGCCATCAAATGCACTAATTAAGATGGTTTTGCCGTTTGTAATGTGATCTAGTATTTAATATTGGTAGAAATCAAATTATGGGTTTCATTAAGAATTAGATGGAGCCAAGAAACCAAGTTTGAGCACTGCCTGGAGACGTGGAGTGTCCTTCTCTGGAGAGGTTTAAACCCGCCTGGACATGCCCATGTGCCTGGGTGTAGGTGACCCTGCCGTGGCAGGGGGATTGGAGTAGATGACCTTTTGAGGTCCTTTTCATCCCCTAATGAAGGGAAGAAGGCAGAACACTTTAGCCTTTTTATTTTGTGACAATCAAATCCTCTTTGAAGCTGTAGAATTTTCCTCAGCACCCAAGAAACGTTGTGTTCTCCAAGTGGTATGCAACTACAGGACACGTTTGACCACTGAGCTGCTGTTCAGAATCACCCACGTGATAAACAGGTCGCAAGCTCAAGAAATCGTGAAGATTCATGGCATTGGAAGTGTTCCAGTGTTTCCAGTTAGGAAAGGTCAGACAGGTAATTACCCGGAGTGTCAGACATCAGCAGCGGTGTCATTGGATACTGGCAGCTTTTTCAGGTTAAACTTTTTTGTTTCTCAGGTTGTTAATCTCTGTGGACTAAAGCTCTGCCAGAGCTAAAGCCTGCGTTTGCTGTAGGCGCAGGTGTTCATGGTTCAGTGACCACAAACCGTATTAAAATCCCAGTTTGAAATGGGGTTTTCTGTACAACAGTCATAATTCAGAATACAACAGACATTTTGCACGTCCTCATAACATGCACTATAAAGACACTACCTATTGCAGAGCATGCAGCACATCACAGCAGTGCAAGTATTTCAGTACATTTCAGAAGCAAAGGGGTGTAAGAAAGCAGAAGGCTTTATTTTTCCAAGCTTACTACTCTACTTTTCGATGATTTATGATCTTTATGTAGTTTATTCCAAATCAGTTTTGTTAAGGTTTTAATTTCTAAAAGAATGATTTGCTAAAACATTAAAAGTCATTAGAAATTAATTTGATTTTCTGAATGTGCGTAAACAGCCTAAGTCAATGCACTGGTACAGGAGGAGACCTAGTAGTACCTGTGTCTAGTCACACCAATACAGCTACATTTCTCCTAAGACTTAACGTTAGTTTGTGTATCTCTATGTGAGCTGCAGTCTGAACTTTCCTTGGTCTCTCATTTTAGCTTGGAAAAAAGGAGACTGATTAGTGACCTCATGAATGTTTATAACTATATGAAGGGTGGGTATCAGGAGGATGGGGCCAGGTTCTTCTTAGTGTCATCTAACGAGAGGATAAGGGGCAATGGGTGTAAGCTGGAACATAGGTTCCATATAAGTATGAGAAGGAACTTCTTCACAGTGAGGGTGATGGAATGCTGGAAGGGGTTGTCCAGCGGGGTTGTGGAGTCTCCTTCTCTGGAGACATTTAAAACCTGCCTGGACGTGTTCCTGTGCAACTTGGTCTAGGTGATCCTCTGTGGCAGAGGGACTGGACTGGACGATCTCTCAAGGTCCCTTGCAATCCCTAATGTTCTGTGATTCTGTGAATATCCCGAGTACTGTGCTTTAATTACTAGTATGAATCAATTAATGTATTATTAATAATACTGTTCTATTATGACTAGAGTATGTATTTATATTATAGATAGTATTTATTTTAATTATATCTATTGGTATACTTGGTGTATTAAATAATATATCTTAATATTATATTAATAGTACATAAACCCAAGGGGTTTATGTTATTGACTTTTTAAAAGGCTTTTATATATTTCCCTTGTCAGTAGCCTTCCTCAACATGCTCTTTTCTGAAATATATTTTCAGAAGAATTGAAGAGAAAACCACTGGCAGGGACTGCACTAAACCTCATGTGCCACACGGCCTGAAATCGCTTCCAATCCCAGATCGTTTTGTCTGGTCTGGACACCGTGTTGCACAATCCTCCACGGTTTTGACACAGCAAAACAGGAAATTTGTGATGCAAACCCTGCAGTAACTGGCTGTGAAAACAAACGTTGGAAGTATGACACGTACAACGGAGATTGTGGGCAGGGGGAAACCAAGAGCAGTGGGTTAGACCGGGGAGGGTCAACCTTAAAAATCCAATGGGCACGGCACAGTGCAGATTAATTTCCTATTGCATTCAGGGAGTTACGCAACTCCGTGGCACTTACAGGGGTATTTATCAACGATGGCAGCGAACTCCTTCTTGCACCAAACTAATCTCAGTTTAAAAAAAACCTACCTCTGCAAGTAGATTGGTTTTAGTGGCTACTGGAAATGACCAGCCTTTGCCTTGTATGAAACAGAAGTATCTGCTAGTGATGCACAGCAGTTTTAAGAGGTGCATGCTGTTTAAGCTGAACTCAACGATTTCTAAGAGAAAGCGAAGAGCAGTTGAAAACATTTCTTTCAAACTGCAGCATGCACAGCTCCTTCTCTTCACTAGCAGAGTGCAGGGCACATCGCTTCTCAGGGTACAACACAAACAATACTCATGACATAAAACTACATGTTGTTAAAGAACATGAGTGCCTGCTCAGATGCAGCAGTGGAGCAGATGTGCAATCGCTCTACACCCATGTCTGAACGCTCTGCTCACACTGCCGGAGCCAGAGAGCAGAGGACACAAACCAGAGAGAAATTTCTCAGTCAGAAGAAACAGTAACCTGTGCAGCAACACGAATGCTGAGCCCCAGCCCTCCAAGATTAAGCGTTTGCAAGCAGCATTAATACATGTTTAATGATCAAACGCACTTCGGCGGAGAACCTATAAATTAAGGAAGTCCTGAGCTCTGCACGTGTGACCTGTCATACGTGCTGGCCCCATTAGGGTAGGCGGTTAAGTGCTGAGCTCTTATCTTGGAGCTCTCTGTGTTTCTGCAGGTCTCAGGCAGGACTTTACTCTCACAGGCAGTATATCCTGCGGGAATTCTGTCAGGGAAGCCGTTTTCCCCGCGAGGAGCTGCTTATTGCCAGTATCGATATATTTGTGACCCCCTCCTCGTGACAGCTCAAGGATGCAGAACC
Organism: Phoeniculus purpureus; assembly: GCA_028565055.1. NCBI lineage: Eukaryota > Metazoa > Chordata > Aves > Bucerotiformes > Phoeniculidae > Phoeniculus > Phoeniculus purpureus. The sequence goes on from JAOXOE010004401.1 coordinate 4,157, forward strand.
AGCCCCCGCAGCCTTCCCTCCACCCTGCCATCAACACATCCCAGTTGCAAATGCAATGGCTTCAATCAGAATCGATCCTTCAGGTCCAGAAGGAAACTGGGACAAGAGGTTCCAGGCCTTCAGCTCTAGGAAGGCAGCAGGGGGGCACTGGCAGCTTCCATCCCCCTCCACCCTGCAAAAGCCCCCGTCAAACGCGCCTATAGATTTCTGTGGTGCAGGAGGTGGGGGGGTTGGGACACGATTATCTTCTCCTGCAAAAATGTCCCGGTGCCACCTGCCATGCGGAGCCACCCCGGCACATTCCAGGGACGGGACTGCGGCTACCCAGCACCCCCACTCCCCAGCCATCTCCTCCAGGCTATGGAACCAGGGCGGCACAAATATGGGGAAACCCCAGAAGACCCCCCAGCTCAGGACTGGGGTCCAGAGCTTGACCCTCGGCAGGACCTTCCCTGAAATCACAGACCCCCCGCCTCCGCCTCGCACTCACCAGACGGAGCCGTAGGCCCCGGAGCCGACCGGGGAGAGGTTCTGGTAGCGCTCCGGCACCTCCCACACCGTCTTGTTCAGCTCCTGCCGGTAGAACTTGGGCCGTTCCTGAGACATGGTGGCCCCGGAGCCCGCCCCGGCTGCTGGGGGAGGCTCTGCCCGCCGCTGCAGCAGCACCGCGGCCGCCACCGCCGCCTCCTCCTCCTCCTCCTCCAGCAGCGGCAGCTTCTTCCTTCCTTCCTCCTCCTCCTTTTCTCCCCACCTCGCTGCTCCCGCGCACCAGCAACGCCCTCCCCGCCTTCCCTTCCCTTTCTCTCTCCTCCCCTCACCGGGAGCTGCCGGAGCCGGTCACCGCCTTCGCAAACCTCCCCCCACCCTCAACTGCTCTCCCGGTTCCCTCCCCGGATCGCGGGGGCGGGAGGAGGCGGATCCCAGCGCAGGCGGCACCTCCCGCCTTCCCGCCCCGCCCGCAGCGGCGCAGCCTGGGCTGACAACCCCCTCCAACCCCGGTGAACACTCACCGCCCCTTGCACCCTCCCTCCGGCTATGACCTCTCACTGCCCCCTCCCCGAGTGAGACAACTCCCCCGGCAATCCCTATCGCGACAGCGCTATCGGCAGTCGCGCCAGCTCTCGCGAGACTTGAGGCGCCAAGGCACAGATGACCCAATATGGAGCCAGCGCGGCGGCCTCTCGCGAGAGCGGGCAGGGGGCGGTGGCTCGGGACGGCCGGGGCGGGGCCGTTAAGGTGGCTCCGCCCACCCCTTCTGGAGCAGTTGGGGCGGGAGCCGGTCAATTCCTGTGGGTGGGAGAGTGGCCCCGGGGCAGCCCGTGGCGGCCCGCGGGCTCCTGAGGTGGAGCAGCAACAGCAGCTACTTACGTGGTTTGTCCTGAGAACCAGCCCCAGCGCTCCTGAGGTTCGGGAAGCTGAGTGCTGCTGCGAGATCCCTAAGGACACCTTAGGGGTGGGACAGAGTTCTGGGGATCATCCAGCGCGACCCCCTGCCCGGCAGGGTCACCCGGAGCAGGTGGACCAGCCTGGCAACCTTCTAGCGACCTTGCAGTCCCTGAAAGGGGCGGTTCGAAGGCTGAGGAAGACCATTCTCGAGGGCAGTGAATGATAGGATGAGGGGTCGTGGTTTGAAGCTGGAAAAGGGCAGAGTGAGGCTGGACAGGGGGAAGAAAGCCTGGAATCTGAGGGTGGGGGTTCCCTGGAACAGGCTGCCCAGAGAGGTGGTGGAGGCCCTGTCCCTGGAGCCATTCAAGGTCAGGCTGGATGGGCTTCTGAGCAACCTGGTCTGGTGAGTGCTGGCCCTGCTTGGTGTAGGGAGGTTGGACTGGATGCCATTCGGAGATCTCTTCCAACACAATACATTCAGTGATTCTATGGCTCTAGGCAGGTTTGGGATGTCTCTGGAGCCTACAACCTCTCTGGGCAGCCTGTGCCAGGGCTCTGCCACTCTCACACCAAGTTTTTCCCTTATGTTCAGGTGGAACTTTCCAGGTTCAAGTTTGTTCTGGTCCCATCCTTCTGTCTCCACCCTTTAGGTATTGCTCAGGATCACTCAGATCCTTCTAAGCTGCTCCTCTCCACCTGAACAGCCCCTTTTCTTTCTGATTTGTGCCATGTGAGACATTAATTCCTTAATTTCTTTTGAAGAGCCTTTTTCTGTCCCCTCCGAGCTGGGGGCATGGAAGGTTGCATAACGGTGTGACCCCACTGCTTTGATGTTGGTTCGGAGCTGTGCTCCTCTGTTTTCTGAGGTGATCAGGTGAGGCTAGGGTACTGGTAAAACATTACTGCTTCCACAGCCTCACTTTTCCATCTTCTGGGCATTGCAGTAGGAGCAGAAGCATCTCTTCCGCCACAGGAGCCCTCCAGGCTCACCAGAAGACAGCATTTGTTGGCAGCAGAGGGCAATTCCTGATTAATAATCAAATACAACAAAAATTAGGAAGCCTGTTCACCAGCTTCCCTTTCAGCTCTGTTTATTTCTTCCTGAATCTGTTTTTGGATCCAGAGTAGACACTGGGTATGGCTGTGTCCCCTCTGCCCTGAGTCCTCCTAAGAAAGTAGATACAGAATCTCTGATTCATTGCTTATCTGGGCTTTGTTTTGGCATGAGCTGAGGCTACACTGCAACTTCAGCTGCTCTCTTGGGACCATGAGGGCTTGAGACTCGAATCTCGTTCTGGGTGAGGTTTCCCAAGGTGTGGTGATCTGAACTAACAGCTGGCTGCTGCCAGAACGGGCAGGAGCTCCCAGGGGAGCCAGAACCCTCCTTCTGTGTGTAACTTGCTCTTACATCACCCCGGCTGTGTGTGGGACTGCAGCCTAAACCTGTGGGTCATGGCTAACTGACGCTGCTGTAATTTCCTGGTAAGAAGTGGTGGCAAATGGAGCTGCAGTTGGAGCTGCTATTGTGTTTCCTAATGTTCATCCACCATGAAGACTTGTCAGGATTAATTCCTATAAGAGTGAGATCCTTCAGGTTGTGCAAGAGCCTTCTGTTCCAGTGCTGTCTTATCTGTTTTGTTAAGGACTTTGGATGAAGTTTTGGAGTCAGAATCACAACAACTTGTTGTAAAGGGCTGAATTGTGTGCACTTATGGCAGTTGATCCGTTAACAGTTTATTTCTACCCCCCCCCCCCCGAGAAACATTGGTAAATAAAAAAAGTCCTGCTCAGAGATCAAAAGGGGGTTTTTTCTCTCAAGTCAGAGCAAATGTGATTGAAAACGTTATCGTTGCACTTGGTGTTTTTTAAGAAAAACATCTTTATTCCGTCCCCAAACTCACAGTTTAAGAACTGTGTCTGCCCTGCTTCCCCATACTCTTCTCCCAGCTTCTCTTCCACTTCCCTATCTCAGATGTTTTCTCTGTCTCCATTTCATAGCTACTCACTAGCCCAGTGTGTGGCCACCTTGGACCAGAAAACAATGGAAAGGGACTCAGCTCTGTCCCGTTAACCGGGGTCAGTCCCCACAGCCACCGTTCAAGGCTTCCACAAGCTGTGTCCACACGCTTCATCACTTTGATTTGGGTAGAAAATCACTCACATTGCCGGGGAATAGAAAGGGGAAGAAGGAGCACGAGGCCACGGGGTTGATCAGAGTTTACTTACTGGAAATTCTGATTCAAAGCCATCACACAATATAAATCAGGTCACTTGGGTCCTACTTGCATCCCTTTATTCAATAATGAGATGCGGGAACCATTGAATGGGGAGGTCAGCAGATCGAGAGAGTTTCTCCTCCACCTCTACTCTGCCCTGGTGAGACCACATCTGGAATCTTGTCTCCAGTTCTGGGCCCCTCTGAGAGGGAACTTCTTCCCAATCCCACTGAGGGTGACAGAGCCCTGAAAGGGGCTGCCCAGGGGGGTTGTGGAGTCTCCTTCTCTGGAGATGTTTAAAAACCTCCTGGACATGTCTTGATGTAAGTGATCCCACTGTGGTTTGGGGATTGGGCTAGATGATCTTTCAAGGTCCCTTCCAATCCCTAATGTTCTCTGATTGTTTGGGGTGAGATGGGATAAGTTGGTCTATTTTTACCCCCCTCCCCACATGTGGGGTTGCTATGTTTTTCTTCTCGATCACAATAGGAGGGATCGAAATGCCTCCTCTTATTTTTCTGTGACATTAATGAGGTCACGTAATTGCTGCATTCAGCACCCAGCGCTGATCGGGCTCCATCATCCCAATGGCACACTGGGCATTTACAATTCACCCGAATGGAATGCAAAGGCTTGGGGGTGCCTGGGTAGGATCCATGCCATGTGCCAGCTGCAGAGAGCTCGCCATAGCTTGGAATTGTGGAATCATAAAATCATTTAGGATGGAAAAGAGTTTTAATATCATCAAGTTCAAGCATTGACCTGGTGCTGCCTGTGTGCCTGCGGAGCATGAGGCCGTGCGGAAGCACTGCAGATATAGAGATTCTATAAGCTATTGCATAGAGTTTAGCTTCTCTGAGTCTTTTCAGCTTGTCTTGAGGGAGTTTAAGAGAGTTCATACTCGAGATGTTCCCTGTCCTGAACTGAGTGTTTCCATACTGGTTCAGAGAATGGATCCTGAGGGATTACCATGCAGGTCTGGACATCGGGATGAAGACAGAGAGGAAAAAGCCACTCCAGCTTCCTTCTGTGTTTTCCTTAGTCTATCCCCTGTGTGTGCCTCTTCCCTCCAATATCATCATGTTCTGTAGGAACTTTAAGCCTGGAAGTTCCTTAGATCATTAACCTATTTATCATAGAATCTTTCAGGTTGGAAAAGACCCTTGGGGTGATGGAGTTCAACCTTATTTGCAGGAGAACTTCTTTTCTCTAACCAGCTATGCCACGGTGTCATTTCAAGGATAGAACCCTACTCAAAATATAAACTAACAGCAACATTTTCCTACGCGGCAGCCAAAATAACAAGGTCTTTAAAATCTACCTCATGAACCCGGGTCTGTTAGGTACCCACATGCACAGTCACCCTGCCAGTAGGTGACTTAAACAAAGAGTCAGTCTGGTTCTTTGTCTCATTTCCAGTTAGCAAGGACCCGTGTTGCAAAACAGCAGGTTTGCATCAATAAAAATCTACTTTAAAATAATAAAAGAATTAATAACATTTAAAGGAATGTAAAGGAATAGAGAGGCTTCCCTTGCCTTTAGAAGCAGATTTTTGCTTTTCAGGACTTTTCTTCTACGAGTTTCGTTGCCCAGGTCACTCCTGTCGAGTATCGATGGCTCCCATCTACAATGGGTATGTTATACTCAGGGGTTTGCATCATCTCTCAGTTGTTCAGGTTCACTTTGTGCTGTGAAATGCTTTTATGGGGCTTAGAAGTGTTCAGTGGTGCTTCAAAATACTGCTGAGGTGTCGTAATCTGGTAGTGATTTGAGTGAGAATCCAGTTCTCACCCCAGGCTCTCAGTTCGTTGTTCCACTTGTGCCGCTGATCTGTGGTCAGAATGTCCCCAGGTCACCTGCAAGGTGCTTTGTACCTCTGAGATCATGAACTGTCACAGTCACCAGTGCAGAGGAGACGGACAGAGCATTGTGAAAGTGTGTCCTGCATATAGGACCCGCGCAAGCTGCTTCATTCACACTTCCCCTGAGGATGTTGTGGTGAGTCATGATTTGACTCCTGGTCCTCTACGTGGTCTTCTCCATGCAGTTTCTTGCTGTGACCGAACTGTTGAAGGATTCCCATTCTTCATTTATTCAGAAGCTCTCTCATTAAAATGTTTTAACCTGTCAGAAGGCACTTCACATTATCATAATGAGTGGGTACATGGAGCTCGAGCCTTGCAGGTAAATTCTTTCTCTATGTTTTCCAGCCTTTTGGAGCTGCTCATTGTACTGTGCCCATTTGTTTGTGCTTTACAGGACAACCTGATGCTGTGGGGCATCAGCACCACTGAAGACTTCACTTGTAAAGTGGCAGGAACCTGAAATTGTCAGACTTTGGGAACTTTAGGTATTTCATGAGAAACAGTAAAAACCTGATTGTGTATGTGGGCTACACACTGTGCTACTGGATACTGCTTATAGGGATGTAGGCATCAGCTAGGAGATTCTAGAAGGATTTTGAGAGGTTGTGCCTTTGCTTCAAACACATTCATAGAATCACAGAATTTGTTGGGTTGGAAGGGACTTCCAAAGGGCATCCAGTCCAACCCCCATACAACAAGCAGGGCCAGCACTCACCAGACCAGGTTGCCCGCAGCCTCAGCCAGACTGACCTTGAATGGCTCCAGTGATGGGGCCTCCACCACCTCTCTGGGCAACCTGCTCCAGGGATCCCCCACCCTCAGATTCCAGATCGTCTTCCTCCTGTCCAGCCTCACTCTGCCCTTTTCCAGCTTCAAACCATGACCCCTCATCCTATTGTTCCCTGCCCTTGGGAACAGCCTTCTCCAGCCTTCTGAGCGGCCCCTTTCAGGGATGGGAAGGTCACTATAAGGTCCCCCCAGAACCTTCTCCTCTCCAGGCTGAACAACCCCAGCTCTCTCAGCCTGTCCCCAGAGCAGAGGGGCTCTAGCTTTCAGAACATTTCTGAGGTCTGTGGACTCAGTCCAACAGCTCCACATCCTTCTGCTGTTGGGGGATCCAGAGCTGGATGCAGGACTCCAGGCGAGGGCTCTCCAGGGCACAGTTACTCCTCAGTCTTCACTGCCGTTTACCAAGCTTCTTTATCTTCTCCATGAAGTCAGTCAGCGATAGGGGAGGGAGGTTACGCCAGGAGCACATTACGCAGTTTATTATCTGCTAATCCAAACAGGAAAATCAGTCCTAAATCCCAGCCACACCTCAAGAGAGTGATTGATCACGACAGGGAGGTGCTTCTCTGAGGTGACTGCAGCCTCTAGAATAACATGGAAAGAGGGAGGAAATAACTCAGTCACTTCAAATATCAAACTGCTCACGGTCTGAGCCAGAGTGGGTCTGAAAGAACTTTGCTGTCTGAGTCTCACTGATTTAGCTCTGCTCAGGGTTGTGAATTTGCATCTGGATTCACTGAGCATTGTGAATGAGATTTCTGCAGCCACTGTTCAGGAATGTGTCCCTGCTGCCTCTGCTCCCTTCAGGATATAGGACTGCTCACCAGTTTCCTACCTTCCTTCCTTCCTAGGAACAACACTCCAGAAAGCCTGGGAGGTTCCAATTGCTTTCAAAATATTGTCTTGACAACGATTTTCCATGCATCAGGACTCACTGCCTGCCAGTCCTCCAGCAACCAGGCACATGTTTATTCCATGCACACCTTGACCTGACCAAAACCTGCCCCAAATTCATTCGGCACCATTAGCAAAGCACAGGACCCAGACCAGGGTAGAACCCTGCATCAATGCTGCTACATGAGCTAGGAATCACCAGATCATTTTGGTTGGAAATGACCTTCAAGATCATCAAATCCAACAGCTCCGCCAGCACTGTCAGTGCCCCACTGACCCCTGTCCCTCGCCCCACAGCTCCACGGCTCTGCAACCCCTCCAGTCACAGGGACTCCCCCCCCGTGCCCTAGGTAGCTTGAGCCAGGTCTGGGGAACCCTTTGGGGGAAGAAGAGGTTGTTCCTTAAGGCCAACCTACCCTCCGCTGGGGGGGCTAATTGAAGCCATTTGATCCTGTGACTTGTTCCATGGGAGAAAGAACCAACCTCCACCTCACTGCAACCTTCTATCAGGGAGTTGAGAGTGAGACTGTCTCCCTTGAGCCACCTCTCCAGTTCAACCTACCTAATTCCCTCAGCCACTCCTCACAGCACTGCTGCTCCAGCCTGTCCCCCAGCTCCATTGCCCCTCTCTGGACCTGCTTCAACCCCTCAGTGTCCTGGCACTGAGTGAGGGGCCCAACCTCCTATATCAGAGGGACAAGCTTGGGTTCCTCCACATCTCTGTGTAGATGGCATCTTTGAGAAGGGTTGTGGGGTGACAGAGCAATAACCCAAATGTGCCAGACCTTGAAATAGGACTTTGTACATTCCTGAGGACACCCTGGTAGCTGAAGGCTCTGCTTGGGTTCTGGTCCTCTGCTCAAAGAACCCTAACAATGAGGGAATCACTTTTTGTCCTCACAGCCTTAAAGTTCCAGTTGCTTTATCCAGGCAAGAGGAGAGAAATGGAGATCGAGCTTTTGGGAACAGATGGGTTTTCTCTGTTCTCTGTAAAAACCTAATAAACATCTTGTTTTAGAATAAAGATGGTGGTGCTAGGACAGATTCCAAACATGAATATTTATAGAAATTTATTCATTTACAGAGCTGTAAGAGGAAACAAATGTTCCATCCCTCTCTGTAATCCAACTTCTTCCCTTAAATGTCTGGAGGTGAGCACTTAGACTCAGTTCAGTTGATTCAAAGCTTTGAAAGCTGAAGAATGTTTAAGTGTCTGCAGTGTGAAGTGAACTCTAGAGCAGCTTCTAGTACCTGGAGGGGCTACAGGAAAGCTGGAGAATGACTTTTTCCAAAGGACTGTAGTGATAGGACAAAGGTGGTGAGTTCAAGCTATGAAAGGGGAGATTGAGATGAGTTGGAGGTCTCTTGCAACCCTAATGACTGTGTGATTCTATTCCTATTTTCAAGAGCTGTGCCATCAGAGTTAGGTCGTAGAGCAGCAGAGAACTTTTCCTTTGCTGTATGAGCAGAGAATCAAAGAATCATGGAATCACCTTAGGTTGGAAAAGACCTTCAAGACACCTAGTGCAACCATTAACCCCCCCACTACTCCCAGTCCATTCCCAGTGCTATACAGATGGAATAATCAGTCAGACAGGGGTATGCTGTGTGTTTTCTGTAATGAGCATTAAAAAGAAATTGGCTTAGTTTGTTATTGGAGCAGCCAGCTGTCATCTGCGATAGACACGCTGGAAGGAAGCTTCTAATTGCAATTGAAGCAGATTAGTTAATGGTAATTAGCTCTGTTCTGCCAGTACCACTGCCAGGATGCAGTGTAGTCAACAACATCACCAGAAAACTCTGTCCTTAGGGTAGGATTTTGCAGGCTACAACCTGGTCAGGAGGGAGAAAACAGCTTCTGCCAGGTACAACCCTGACAGACACAACTTCTAGGTTACAGACAAGAGAGACTGAGGGTATCAGGAGCTTCCAGTCCAGTTCTTCTTCTTCGGGAATCACTTCAAAACCAATTTATTATGCAAGGTAAGCGCCACTTTTTTCACTCAGTAGAAGGTTCTAAGAGCCTCTTGGAGGGAGATAAAACCCCTCACAGAACTGCTTTTCTTTTCCAGGTGGACGTGAGAGCTGTGCCTGGAGATGACAGGGAAACGAGGGCTTTAACTTCACTTTGTCTGACATCGCAGTGGGAAGGAAAGATCTTCAGTGCTCTAGTGTCTGTCGTCCACCTCCACCACCACCAAGGGTCTGCTATGAAACACATTTGTCTAGTCTGTTTGTTTGAGTTTGATGGGTTTCTGTTACCCCAGGATGATGTTCCTCACTTGCCAGGACTGCAAAGGCTGTGAATGGTTGTATAAAACATAAACGTAGATATATTTGCTGTTGGAAAAGAAGGAAATGTCACCACAGGATTTCTTTACTCAGAGTTTATATGGTAGAGCAGTCGTGGCTCAGCTTACTGGGTGAATCCAGTAGCAGCTGAAGGATTCAGCATCATTTCTATGATTGGCCACTGGGCACCTTCTGGAGCCACTCGTCCCTCTCTATCTGAATTTTCTGAATTCATAGAACTACAGGATGTCTTGGGTTGGAAGGGACCTCCAAAGGTCATCTAGTCCAACTGATCTGCTTTAAAAGCTGAGTGGAATCTGTAAGGTTAACTTGGGTGTTTTCTGATGAAAAGGTTAAAGTTTGGGTTTAAAAAGTTGAAAAGTGTCTGTCCCCTCCACTCCCCTCCTCTTGTCTTGGTGGCTTCCACCTTCTTCTTTGCTTCTCTCCACCTTGGCTTGTTGGGAGCAGCGTCGCTGCCACTGAGAGAGAAGGTTATCACTGCTGAGGTTATCACTCCTCAAGGTGAACAAAATTTATGGTGAGGGGGAAGATTCGCCTGGACCTGGAGAGACTGAGAATTCTGAACCTTGGAGATCCGTGAAGATCGAGACTGAAGTTGGATGACCACTGTGACTGCAGAGAGAAGCAGGAACTGTCTTCAGTGAAGATGCTGAACATTTTAATCTCAGTTCAGTGTAGGAGCAGCGTGATGAACCTCCGTCTGTCTGTGTCTGTATCTTGTGTGGGGATTTATCTCTGATCTGTGGTGGGGGGAGTGAATTAAAATGTCTTGGTGCCTCTCTTCTCCAAACTGAGTCAGTTGTTTCACTGCCTGCAGATCGGTCAGTGGGTTTGTTAAACCCTCCCTCTGTGTCTGACACTTTAGCTAAAAGCTCTTGGTTGAAATATGGTTGGGGTCTCTGACCCACGGTGTTGGCGGTGACCCAGATGGGATGTGGGAGGATGCAGACAAGGACCCCCACACACAACCCTACACTGCGCCACCACACCAGCTCAGACAATATGTGAAAAGAACTTCAGGGCACGGACTGTTCTCAGGAGATATTTTCCAAGCACTTATGTGTGAGTTGTGAAAGCTCTTGTATGAGAAATGGGTCGAAAGCTATTTCCATTATGATTTGGAGAAGCTCAGCAGCAGCGAGGTGCTCAGGGAGCTGAAGTGACAGATAATTAACATCAGCTTCTGAGGTGTGAAAATGCACAGAGTGGCTGTTCCTTTCTTGCATTTGGAACTGTTCTGAAAGAAAAAAGGATTCAATCACTCCCTGCTGCATGGAAGAAAGGAGATGAGCCACAGCTCTGCAGAACCAGGTCAGGAAGGACTGACTTGTGGTGGCCCACAAGGGAGATGGCCACACACAATCTTTCTTCTTTTCTTCTTTCTGATATCACAGAGCATCTCAAGGTGTGGGAGAGTGAGGTAGCGCTGTGCTGTCTGCTGGCTGAAGGCTCTCTGCTAACCTCATCTGAGTCCTGCCTTAGTCACTCCTGTGCTATATTTAGTGTTATTTCAAGGGTGCTTTTCACCATCACAGAAGAAATCTCATGTGATTTACATCGCAGCAAAAAATTTCCACCTCCTGGGCCAAATTCTTCCAACCATTGGTCTGATGTGCTCTCCATTTTCCACCTTGGATAGCACAGGCAGTTGGGTTGTTCAGCCTGGAGAGGAGAAGGTTCTGGGGGAACTTAGGGCAACCTTCCAGTCCCTTAAAGGGGCTGTCATAAGGATGGGGAAGGCTGTTCCCAAGGGCAAGGAATGATAGGACGAGGGGTCGTGGTATGAAGTTGGAAAAGGGCAGAGTGAGGCTGGACAGGGAGAAGAAAGTCTGGAATCTAAGAGTAGGGGATCCCTGGAACAGGCTGCCCAGAGAGGTGGTGGAGGCCCCATCCCTGGAGCCATTCAAGGTCAGTCTGGCTGGGGCTGTGGGCAACCTGGTGTGGTGAGTGCTGGCCCTGCTTGTTGTATGGGGGTTGGACTGGATGCCCTTTGGAGATCCCTTCCAACCCAGCACAGTGGATGATTCTAAGTAATATCACGCAGACAGCAACTCCTCATATTGTTTGGATAATTTGGCCCATTGATCAATGGATGGAGACAAACTCAGCTCTGGGACATTCTTGGTGGGAGCAGCTGATGCACCCCCAGGCCTTAACATGAGACTTAGGGCTGAAAAGCGGGAGGATGGGGTAGAGGCTGCCCGTTACCACATAATTGCTCAGCTCAGTATCTAAGGAAGAACTTCCAGTGTATTTTCCACATCCATTCATATGATGATTTCAGACTTCAGCTCGGTTTGTGGATTTGGTTGGTTCAGATTTACTGGTGCAACAGCTATATCAGTGTGAAACCTGACCTTTACCGAATGATCTATATTTCTTGTTAACCCCAAAATGCCCAGCCCCAAAACATCTTCCAGCTGCCCCTTGAGGGTTTGAGTTTCAGGAGTTAATAAATTCCTATTAAAACCTTGTTTTTAAAACCAAAAAGTCACACTATCCACACACACACACAAAAATGGGAGGTGGTTAGTAGATTGAGAGAGGTTCTTCTCCCCCTCTACTCTGCTCTGATGAGACCACATCTGGAATCTTGTGTCCAGTTCTGGGCCCCTCAGTTCCAGAAGGGTACAGAGCTGCTTGAGAGAGTCCAGCACAGAGCCACAGAGATGATGAAGGGAGGAGAGCATCTCCCTCATGAAGAAAGGCTGAGGGGGCTGGGGCTCTTGAGCTGGGAAAAAAGGAGACTGAGAGTTGACCTCATTAATGTTTATAAATATGTGAAGGGCAGGTGTCAGAAGGATGGAGCCAGGCTCTGCTCTGTGGCATCCAAATTATAGGACAAGGGGCAATGGAGTGAGCTGGAACAGAGGAGGTTCCACATCAATCTGAGAAGAAGCTTCTTCCTAATCCCATTGAGGGTGACAGAGCACTGGAAGGGGCTGCCCAGGGAGGTTGTGGAGTCTCCTTCTCTGGAGACCTTTCAAGCCTGCCTGGCCATGTTCCTGTGTGGCTTGATCTAGGGGATCCTGCTGTGGCAGGGGAATTGGACTGGATGATCTTCTGAGGTCCCTTCCAATCCCTAATCTTCTGTGATTCTGTGAAAAGCCATGTCATAAGTCACCCAGTGTCATAAGTTCAAGGAACACATTAACTAAAGCCACATGTATAAAATGACCCAATTTAGCAGAGTTTTTCCATTTCCATTTCTACCTGTTTATTTTCCCTTCTTGCTGGACACTTAAATTGCTCTTCTGTAGAAGATTCAGATATAAAGCTACCAGCTGTCTTCCCCAAGAGCTGTTCTGTTGTTGCTGCTGACTGCCTCACTAGACTTTTCTTTGAGTTATGGCTTGAACTTTTAAATCTTTGAGCAGGGATCCCAGCCAAGGCAGATATAGATTTAGCAAAAAATAAATTCCATGGAGCGGTGCCTCTCAGAAAGATACAGTTCCAGATGGTTTCCCAGTCAGCTCCCGCAAACTCTGCAGCTCAGCTTCAAAAGATTTCTGTTTAAGAGCTGGTTAGGCTAACACCTACTGGGAGTAATTGTGGACTGAGCTCTTGTCCTTAAAATCCTTGAAGATTTATTTGCTGCTCAGTGAAAAACTCTCCCATTGGGAAAATAAGGTAAAGTCAAAGTTTTTCCAGAGTCCTTTCAGCCCTATAGTCTGAAATTGTTTGATTCCCTGAAATAACCACGTAATCCCAGAACATAAGGGATTGGAAGGGACCTCAAGAGATCATCCAGTCCAATCCCCCTGCCACAGCAGGATCCCCTAGATCCAGTCGCACAGGAACATGGCCAGGCAGGTTTCAGATATCTTCAGAGAAGGAGAATCCACAACCCCCCTGGGCAGCTTCTTCCAGGGCTCTGTCACCCTCACTGAAGAAGTGAGGGAAGAAGTTCCTTATATTGATGTGGAACCTCCTCTGTTCCAGCTCACACCTGTTGCCCCTTGTCCTATCACTGGATGCCACTGAGCAGAGCCTGGAAACCTACTCTGAGACCTTTTTATGACAAAGGATCAGACTGAGAGAGAGCTGAGACTCTATCTCATAAAAAATCTGATTCCTGCATTGGCTGCCAGGGGTTCTGTTCTCGTTTACACCTGGATGGAGAGATGTTTCACCTGAACCTGTTGCTGTGAGTGTTTTAGGTGAAGATGTAACATACTGGGCTGTGGAATGAACAGTGGGAGGACCAGCACCGGCTCTGGCCATGAGCTGGCTCAGCATCCTCTAACTGGGATGATAGAGCTGGACTCAAACCCAGCCCTTGAGATACTGGAATAAGGGTTTTCTTCAGGGATACAACACTGCAGGGGAGGGTTTAGTTCCTTGTTTATGTTTTACCTTATGGTCCACTTGGGTAATGCAGAACTGCTCTGATGCCTGGATGGAGTTCTTCCCACTGATCATCCCCCACAAGACTGGAATCACAGTCCCTACAGCTGGCTGTCACCATGAGTTTTGTATTTATTTACTAATGATCATCTCCAAGGATGAGTTTTAAACTGAACTGAAATATTTCAGACACACTGATTGCTGTGAATTTGCTGCTTTGTTTCCCTTCACTTACGTTTTAGTGGTGAACTTGGCAGAGTAGGGTTAACGGTTGGACTTGATGATCTCAACCTGGATGATTCTATGATTCTAAGATAAATAGGTTAATGATCTAAGGAACTTCCAAGCTTAAAGTTCCTACAGAACATGATGATATTAGAAAGAAGAGGCACACACAGGGGATAGATTAAGGAAAACACAGAAGGAAGCTGGAGTGGTTTTGAATCTCTGCCTTCATTGAGGAATCTGAAACATCCCGACACGCAGACCTGCACAGGGATCCCTCAGGATCCATTCTCTGAACCAGTATGGAAATACCCAGTTCAGGACAGGGAACATCTCAAGTATGAACTCAAGATTTTTATGGTCACTGTGATGGAAGGCTTTGAAAAGAGGGATTCCTTTGACAACTGTGACACCAAGGAAAGGTTCTTTCTAACTTTTCATGATGCTGTGCTTGGGACAAGCATCAAAAGCCAGATGAGGCAGAACCTACCATGAGAGAGTCTGCTGAAGAACTTCTGGCTGAACAGAAGGAAGGATATTTAGCTCAAGGTTTAAGCCTCTGTGCTGTTAAATTATCCTGTCAGTAACTTAAACTTCATCTTGTGGCTGAAGAAATAGGGCAGAGCAGGTGCTCTTTTTTCACAGTTTCCTGCCTTTTTGCAATGGATTGCTGATCCGGTTTGGTTGAATCCTATGTTCAGGAATCTTTGTGTGCAGGCTGGAGAGGCATCCAGCTGAGTTTTGTGCCTTTGGTGCATTTTAAGTTGTTCCCATTTCTCCCACAGAGCAAAGACCCTGCCAGGGTAGAGCAAAAGCTCCGTGTTTTGTTATTTCCAGAAGTTACTGCACCAGCTCCCATGGGACTGGTGGGGGAGGCAAAGGCCAGCACTGGGTCACTGCCTGAAGGACTGAAGTTTATGCTCATGCTCTTTCTGTTAGTGCTGTGCAATAATTTTTAGGCTCACTGGCTGTCTCAGCCAAGTTTGAACAGGGCAGACACTTGCAAGTTCCAGGAAAAGCCCTTGGTCCCCGCTGAAGATTCCAGTAATTGCCCCACCTAGGGAAAGCACCCAGCCTTGGCTCCTGCTCCTGTGCCTTCTGCCAGGCTGGGGTCCTACAGCTGGAGGAGGTAAGAATGAAGGCACAAACCTATGCAAAACTCAGGAAATCAGAGTTCTGGGGTTCTGCTGCTCGTGGAACAACTTGCTAAACTCTCTTATCATGATGTTGTTCTGGATGGTCTAATGCAGTGACATCGACCTTCTGGACTCAATCCTCTGGAGAAAAAAACCTGTAAAGAATGAGGGTGACAGTGTGTTTTCACCAGTCACCCTTTAATGGATGAAATGGGGAGGCTTGGGAGGTGCCCTTGGTTCCCCAGCTTTGTAGTGAGGCTGTGCTGGCTGTGCAGATGGGGCCCGCAGCAGGTTGGTGACATTGGCTTTGGCAGCCCCCGACTGTCCCCTGCTCCCATGCCAGCATGGCCTTCTCGCTGCTCACATGATGTCTCCTTGGGATGGGAACTGCACTGGACCGGCTCATTGGACCGGCCACCCTTGGCTTAGGGTAATAACTATGCACATTGCAGGAATGAAGGCTGCTCTTGAAGAAGAATAAAGATGATATTTTTAATCTGCAAAGACTTCTGACAACAAACTTCTGCATGAAAAGCCAATATCAGAGAGCTCAGAATAAAAGCAGGGCCAAGCTCTCTCTGGCTCTACAGTACTCCACCCCTTCCATCGGATTTCCAGGACCCAGACTGGGGGAAGAGACTGAAATACACCAGCAATCCCTAAACTACCACTGCTGGGGAGCTGGGATTTCAGTAGAGAGGAGAAAGGTAGAGTTAAGCAACAGCTTCTGATCTTCTTTTTCTTTTCTTTTATTATTCCAGAGTTCTTAAAACAGGCAGCCTGCCCAGTGCCTCCAGCCATACTGCAGTTCTAAACAAACCCCAACACTTCTGCTACTGCGTTTGAGCATTTCCACACGGACATGCAGCCCAGCAGTGCCAAAAGCAGGGACATTTCAGAGTGTCAGACAATTCCAAGTTCTGTGGGTCATTCTAGCAACTTATTTGCACTTGTTTTCTGAAATTCCATAGAAGTGTACAGAATCCCAGAATGACTGAGGCTGGCAAAGCCCTCTGAGCTCATCTAGCCCAGACCAGGACCTAACGTCACCACAGAGGCCAGCCAGGCTGTCCTGCAACACCTCCAGGGATGGGGACTCCACCATTGCCTTGGGCAGTCCATTCCAGGCTCTGATCACCCTTTCCATGAGGAAGGGCTTCCTAACATCCAGCCTAACCCTCCCATGGTAGCTTCAGGCCCTGCTGTCTCGTCCTAGTGCTGGTTGCCTGGGAGAAGAGCCCAACCACCACCTGACTCAAACCTCCCTTCAGGGAGTTGGAGAGAGGGAGAAGGTCCCGCCTGAGTTTCCCCTTTAGGCTAAACACCCCCAGCTCTCACAGCCTCTCTTCATCAGACCTTCCTTCCAGTCCCTTCCCCAGCCTTGTTGTTCCTCTGGACCCACTTCAGCCCCTTAATCTCTTTACTGAAGTGAGTGGCCCAGAACTGCTGCCAGTGCTCGAGGGGAGACTTCCCCACTGCCCAGTACAGGGGGAGAATCACATCTCTAGTTGTGCTGGCCACACTATTGCTGATCCAAGCCAGGATGCCATTGGCTTTTCATGCCACCTGGGTACCCTGCTGGCTCCTGTTCATGTCCTACTTTATCACTTACTGTATATTTATTGCTTGCTAGTAAGCAACATGAAAACAATTAACGTACACATTAATAAATCCATAGTTGTACAGGTAACAGGCAGCTTCGGCATTTTCAGAGGTATTTGGTGTGACGGGGAGCTTCAGAGAAAACACTTTACTGCTGCTATTCAACACTTTGCTGAAGGTAGTTATCTTCCCTGACACAGCACGGTGTCCATCCACTGTTTCCTCCTCAGTCCCTTTCTAACCCACCAGAATGAACTCCCATTAACGATATTTTTTCATGGTTTTCTGTTCTGCTCCTGAAAGAGTGAAGAGTGGGGAAACACAGCCATACACTCCATCGAGCTCCTTATTTTAGGGCAAAGCTTGGATGTAGATGATGGCTGCAGATCACAGAACATATGAACAGCTCTAACATTTGCTGCTGGCCACTGTGTGGTTTCTGGAAGTGCTGTAACAGCAAGCTTCTGGTTTCTGCTGCTGCTGGCTGCTAGATTTTAGCAATGACATGAAAATCCACAGCAATATTAACCTCTCTGTACTGTGTCCCAGTCAGCTCTGCTAATCACAGGATCATAGAATCATTCAGGTTGGAAAAGACCCTTGAGATCATCGAGTCAAACCATCAACCCTACTCTACAGGTTCGGTCCCCCAACACTACATCTAAGTGACTTTTAAACACATCCAGGAATGGTGACTCAACCAGCACCCTGGGTAACCCATTCCAGTCCTTGACCACTCTTCCCATGAAGAATTTCTTCCTGATGCCAAATCTAAACCTACCCTGTTGAAGCTTGAAGCCCTTCTCTCTGGTTCCTTCACTAACTACCTGTGAGAAGAGATCAGCAATAACATCTCTACGGTGTCCTTTCAGATAGTTGTAGAGAGAAATGAGGTCTCCCCTTAGCCTCCTCTTCCTCAAACTAAACAGCTCCAACTCTCTCAATCTCTCCTCATAAGATTTATTCTCTAGGCCCTTCATGAGCTTTGTTGCCCTTCTCTGCACTAGCTCCAGCTAATGTTTATTTTTGATCTCAATTCTTACTGCTACCAAGTTGCTGAAGGGGAGCTACAGCCTGTGTTTGCTGGTGAAAGATTTGAGTGAGCACTGCAGCGGTGCAGAGTTGCTTACTGTAGAAGAAACAGAGTCCTGGAACCTTCATACCTTTTGGAATGAAAGACAGGAAAAACTGAAAGCTCAGATGGTGTTGAGTAATTCTCAAACCACACACGCTTCCCTACATTGTTTTGGACAATGGCTTCACGCCAAGCTCCTCGCAGCTCTGCTCCCAACAGGGTAATGCAAACCCCATGGTAAGCACAGCCCTCATTTCCAGATTGTTGTTGGATCTCCTGTGGCAGCCTTGATTTCGGATGAAATGGCTTTCCTAGCTGCTGGCACCATCAGAAGTCTCTGCTGCAAACTTCAGAGCTTCTTCTTTGGTTTGGCTTGGTCTGCAAAGTTCTCAGTCTTTCCTCCCTAACCCCTGTGACTCTGCAGAGCTCAGCAGCAGGGGACAGCTCAGACGTCAGCACCTCAGCGTTCAAATTATGGGTATCCGTGTTGCAAAACAAGTCATCTGGCTGAGAGGAAATCCAGACAGTCCTGATCTTCTCCCCTTAGAGCCGTGCCGAGCCGTAACTCTGCTCCCGCACACATGCTTAGGGCTCCTTTGTTTAGCCAAGCCCCAACGCATGGACGTGGGCTGCAAGGTGACCAAGAGTGTGTTTTATGGCAAGGACTCCACCTCCACCTCTGAAAAGCCACAGAAGCTGTTCCGAGTTCAAAGGCCTGTCTGTCATCACGGGTTTGGAGGCAGTTTGATGCTCTCACCTGACCTAGTTGCAGTGAGTACAGTGGTTTTGTGCACACAGCCACTTTTTCATGTCCTTCCCAGCAGGTCATGCTGCAGAAACCCAGGCTGCTCCCTGTTCACATAAGATGCAGACACCCAAATGCACCTACTGGCATCACAGATGGTACAAGGGGTCTAGAACCACCCCCCAAACGTGCTGCAAAGGCTGCAAAGACACACAGCAGCAGAGGAACCCCACAAGTCACACAGCATGGCAGGAGCAGTTCCTGGGGCCACTGTGCTGCGGCGTGTGGCACTGTGCAGGAAGCTGGGAGGAAAGACCAGATAAACCAGTTACGTGTGAGCATAGTTCAGGGGCAGTTCCTCTGCTTCAAAACCCAGTGCCAGGGTAGCTGCGGAAGGTGTATCTTGGTTTAGACTTGGCTCAACAGTCCTTTCATGTTAAGGCTGGGTTTTTCTATCCCAAATGAGAAGAGTAATAGAAGAAACTTGGCAGAAGTGAAGATGCTCAGTAATATCATAGAATTATAGAATCATCCTGGTAGAAAGGACCTCCAGAATCATTAAGTCCAGCCCTCATCCCAACAGCTCCCTAACCCCTAGACCATGGCCTCAAGTGCTCTAGCTACTTGTTTTTTAAACACCTCCAGGGATAGGGAGTCCTCCACCTCCCTGGGCAGCCTGGTCCAGTGCCCAACCAGTATCTCTCAAGAAAGAACTTCTTTCTAAGATCCAATCTAAACCTCCCCTGATGCAACTTGAGGCCATTTCCCCTCATCCCATCATTAGTAATTTGGGAGAAGAGAGCAGCACCAGCCTCACTACAATCTCCTTGTAGGTAGCTGTAGAGAGCAGCCTCCTCTTCTCTAGACTAAATAACCCCAGTTCTCTCAGCTGCTCTCCTTAGGGCCTGTTCTCCAGAGCTCTCTCCAGCCTCGTTGCCCTTCTCTGGCCCCACTCCAGCACCTTAATGTCCTTCTTATACTGTGGAACCCCAAACTGGACCCAGTACTCAAGGTGCAGTCTCAAGAATGCAGAGTACAGGGGCACCGTCACCTCCCTACTCCTGCTGGTTACCCCATTCCTGATCCAGGCCAGGATGCCATTGGCCCTTTTGGCCATCTGTTCACTTCTGTTCAGCCAGCTGTTACCCAGGTCCTTTTCCACCAGGTAGGTGTCCAGACACTCTGCCCTCAGCCTGTAGTGTTGCTGGAAGTTGTTGTGACCAGATTGCATGGGGCTTTGAGTCCATGCAGCTCAATATCACCTTGAACACAGTGTGCAAAGGCTGAAATTTGCCCTTCTTAAATTATCATCACAAAATCCTGTGCTGGTTTCTCACTTGGGGCTTTTGCAGGAGAACAGACAGATGGACTCAATGTCTCATGCCTGTAGGGAGTAATAGAGCAACAACTACAAACTGTGACAAAGGGGGTTTCTGTTTCTGAAGTAGCACAGTCACACACAGGGCCTTTCCATGAAAATATTGATAATGCAATTGGGCACACTCTAACACACTGTCCTTAAAATCACAAGCAGAACAGACACAGCTCCTGCTCCAGTCAAAGCCAATGGAGGTGACTCCCTCTGCCGGCTTCCCAGCTGGAATGAGGATGAGAATCACTGATAGAACCAGTGCTATCACAGAATTAAACTGCTGGTGTTGGAAAAGATCTCTGGAGATCATCCAGTCCAACCCCCCTGCCAGGGCAGGATCCCCTATAGCAGATCCTACAGGAACAGTCCAGGTGGGTTTGGGGTGTCTCCAGAGCGGAAGACTTCACAACCTCTCTGGGCAGCCTGGGCCAGGACTCTGGGACCTCACTGGGAAAAAGTTTGTCATTCTTATGTTCCAGTTTGTGCCCAGTGCCCCTTGTCGGGTCACTGGGCACCACTGAGAAGACCCTGGCCCATCCTCCTGACACTCACTCTTTAGATATTGATCAGATCTGCCCCTCCGTCTCATCCTCTCCAGGCTGAGCAGTCCCAGCTCTCTCAGCCTCTCCTCCTACCGCTGTGAGGAAGCACTGGGTGCTGTGCGAGGGTGGTTGCATCACATCGGTGACTTTCTTGGCTTGGACTATACTAGGATTGGAGAACGGACTGGAGCCTTTCCTAGTCACCACACAAGGAGCTGCCTTCATCCCCCAGAGCTTGCAGAGCAGCCTGGGGTCAGCAGGGAGAGTCAGGAGCCTTCCATAGCAGCAGTGCCCAGTGGGATGCTTGATCCCCACTGCTGGCCTGAGGTCGTCTCCTGATGACACTTCTGAGTTCACTTTTTTATTCAGCCTGGAGAAAAGGAGACCCAGAGGGGGACCTTCTCATTCTGACAGGCGAGGGTCAGCCTCCTCTCTCCAGGCAACAGGATAAGAGAACACAGCCTCAGGAGAGGGTGAGGTTGGCCCTGAGGACCAATTTCTTCTTCCCCCAAAGGGTTGCCCCGGCCGAGGCTGCCCAGGGACTGTCTGGAGGAGTTGCAGAGCCGTGGAGCAACTTGAGGCGAGGGATCAGT
>JAOXOE010004422.1:0-25253 GCA_028565055.1 Phoeniculus purpureus
CTGCCCATGGCAGGGGGATTGGACTAGATGATCTTTTGAGGTCCCTTCCAATCCCTAATGATTCTATGATTCTACGAGGACAGTTGGTTCTTGGTCTCTTCATGTGTTGCTGTATTCTTGGGCTTCTCTCTGTCAAATCCCTATTCGGTTTTTTTTCTAATGCGAAATAAACTCCCCAATGTTTACTAACTGATGCCAGGCCAGCCAAGAGGGTTCCTGAACAGCAAAACCAAGACAACTGGGCTCAGAAACAAAACTGATTGCCAACCCATCCAGTCCTGGATTCTGCTGAAGCCAGAACGTATACTGACAACTCTCGCCCTCTTTTGAGAAAATAAGGGAGCAGGTGCCTGCTCTGGAGGAAGACAGAAATCCCAGCTTCTGGCAGACAGACAGGCACATGAGCAAACGTACACAGGAGAAAGTCACAAAGGGATTAGAAATCCCCGAGTAGAGCCTCAAGTCCTCAACGTGCGCCCCAGCTTCCACTATATACTATGATTTCAATACCGTAACATCCACCAATGGTTTGAGATCGAACTCAAGGAGGGTGTTCCGGGGTGGATTTTTATCTGGGAGTAAAACAATGATTTGCTGCATCACGCAAATATAAGGTTTAATTATTTTAACTTGAAAGGGAGACAGATCAATACATAGGATAATCTATTGTTATTTGGATTATGAAGACATCTTAGAGTTTACAATCACCAAAGAGGTTATAATCCCACAATTACTACACAGCTAATTGGTAGTTCCTTTTTGCCTGTGTTTTCGTGTTGTCAGTGGGGCAGTAACAAAAATGAATGCCACGTTTGTGAACAGAATGTCTGTAGGCTTGTTTACCACATTTCCAACAACAACGTCTGCTTTATCGTGCATTTCCAAGCAGAGATAATATAAGGATCTTTGGATTTTGTACATTAAAAATACTTTCTAAAATACCCAATGCAGAGCTCTTTCAGATGGGGTGGGAGCGGGAGACAAAAGTGAAGTGTTGACCTCACAGACTACAGACAAACAATCCACCTGAAGCAGCAGCACACGGACTTGGAATGATTCATCTGCATTCAAAACTGCGCTCAGGTAAACCACTTAGTGCTTCATCCTCCTACAAACATAATTCTGCAGACAATTTCACCATCAAAACCAGCTTCTTTAAGCATCCTTTCACCTCTGGAAAATACAGTTATTGCAGCACCTATTAAGCTTTTTATTCCACTTACCTTTGAGTAACTTCTGCCCTTCCATGATGTTCTGGGAGACGAACACTGTGTAGTCGTCCTCTGAGAAGCCAGGCTTGCATGTGGGTCTAACTGTAAGATCCCCATTGTGTGCCTGCAAAAACAAAACAAGGAAAACATGCTCCATGACATTTGTCATTTGGAAAAGGGTTTTGCACCCAATGCTCAGGCACAGGCAAACCTGAACAGTAAAGCAGTCGTGTAAGCAGAAAGCGCTCAGCTCCGAAGGGGCTGCCTGTTGGAGTGGATCCATACCGTAGCTGCAAAAATAAAATAGGCTAGAAAATAGTTGCCTGACTTCAATAAAGTGCATTGTCTGGAGGAAGGCTAGGATACTGGGCACTGTCAGAGGAGGGGAGGAAACAAAGAGCAGGGATTCATCAAGGCGAGCTGTGCTCATGCTGGAGCTGTTCAAGGGCCTGATGTTACAACATCCAAATCTCTGAGTTTTGCTACACAGAAACTGGGCAATATCCAGGACTGAAGACAGGAGAGAAACACGCCAGGTCAGAGCAGCCTCTGGAGCTCCTGACCAGCTCAAGTCCCTTTCCTTCCCTTACGCCCTGCAGGAGCTCTCCCTTCTACTGCCTCTGTGACCCTCCAGGATCTGCACTTGCCCCAGGGGGATGGAGGGGATGCCAAATCAGAGTGTAACAATGCCAGTGAATAACAGTCCCCTGCACAACCTGCCAGGATCCAAGGGGAAGCATCCACCTAAACACTCTACTGCAACTTCGCACTGCACAGCAGGGAATCAGCCCTGACACAGGGACAGGTTAGTCCAGTCATGGTATTCCAGGGTCCTTGGGATGGGGTACACGTTCCCCGGGAAGATGGGTCCGAGATCCCTACTCCAACAACTCCCTGAAACCACCCCAGCTAGCAACTGACGCCGAACAAGTGCCAGGTGATCTAGCACAAACAAGTACTGGTGGCACGGGATTGCCAGCGCTCCCGGACGGTCGGCAGGGCTGAGCCTGAGCATCGCTAAGTGATGCAGCCTGCACCTCTGGCACCTCTAGTCCCAGCAGCGACTGGGAGTGTCACTTCCCTGGGAAAGTGCAACTCTAGGCACACACCTGCCTCCCGGGGGAGAGGAGCCGAGTCTGCGGGGCTACCCCAAGCACTCCTGGACACGGACAACGCTGCATTACAAAGAGAAAGACAGCAGGAAAGAGGAGCGAAGGGTCCTTTTGGAGGAGCTTAGTAAGCAGAAAGGCAGCCAATGTGCTCTGCTCAAAACCCCGCTCGGGAGAAGGATGCCAGCTACTGCATGGGAAGCGCAGGGAAGCGGCGG
The DNA here is from genome assembly GCA_028565055.1 of Phoeniculus purpureus. Classification (NCBI taxonomy): domain Eukaryota; kingdom Metazoa; phylum Chordata; class Aves; order Bucerotiformes; family Phoeniculidae; genus Phoeniculus; species Phoeniculus purpureus. The sequence goes on from JAOXOE010004422.1 coordinate 2,539, forward strand.
CACGGTGGCCTCTGCCCGTCGCTGGCAAGAGGTTGCCATTAGGAAACAGCCCAAAGGGGCTCACTGGAGGTAAGCTGGCTCTGAGTCTGGCATCACCTCGTTATTATAACGGCGCTCGCTGGGTGAGAGCGCATCAGGGCTCCTTCTACCAACACCCGAAGGCTCGGGACATCTTCACGGGTTCAACTTGGCACCGGGGATTCAGGCAGCAAAGCCGAGCGGCTTTCACTCCTGCAGCCAGCCGGTCCAACGCGAAATCCAGTAGCCGACCCGCTCACACGGTGACTTTGCGGGACCACGCGTGCGGGAGCCTGCTCTGCAGAGCCCCGCGAATAGGAGAGGGGATGGAGGAGCCGCTAACCCACGTCCCCCTCCCCGCTCCAGAACTTCTCAGCCAATTTCAGCCCACTGACCCCCACCACAGCATTTTTTATTACTGTATTCACGCACCGCACAGAGTGTACACTGCACGCTGCGAGAATCAAAGTTGAAGGCACCGGCACCGCGCCGGCACCGGGAGGACCGAATCGCCCGGCGCGAGCAGCTCTGCAGGATTACGCTGGGGCGCGGAAGGTCCGCGGGCGAGCGGAACCGGTACCGGGACGCGCCGCTGCCCCCGAAGTTTATGCGGCGCCGCGCATCAGAGAGGGCGAGTTACGCCGGTACTGCGGGGTACGGGAGCGACTGAAAGAGATTAAAAACTGCAGCGAGGAGAAAAATCGCAAAGAAAAGGTGAAAGAGACCGGGGGCTACAGGGTCGCCGCTCCCGCACACTCTCACGCACCCGATCGCCGGCTTCCAAGTTGCCGCGGCTACAGCGAACGCAGATAGGCGGTGCGCGGAAGCTCCGCGGATCCCGGGGTTGCTGCCCGCTTGCCCGCCCCACTTACCGCCGCCGAGCCCCAGACGGGAAGCAGCAGCAGCATCAGCAGCCACGAGTCGGTCCCCATCGCCCCGCCGGACCGAGCCGGTGCCGCACAGTGCCGGGGCCAGGGGGTTGCTGCCGCCGCCTCCTCCGCCTCCTCGCTCCGCTCCCGCCGCTCCGCTCTGAGCTGCAGGTGAAGCGCCCGCCGCGCGCTCCCGCCTCGCCCCGCCCCGCGGCGGCACCTGAGGGCGGCCCCGCCGGGCCTCTCCCATCCCACCGCGCCCCGGGGGAAGCCGCGGCGGGGCCTGCGGCGTAGAGGCTTTTGAACAAGCGGAGGGAAAAACAAGCTCCCCCGCACCAACTGCCTCCCCTCGGCCTCTCCTTTTGCGTGAGGGGAAGCGGCTGTGAAGGCTGGGGACGGGCTGCGGCTGATGGAGTCGTCACCGACCCAGCCCTCTCATGAAGCATCGACCTGCTGCGGGACGAGGAGGTGCTGTGCGGTGTTAAAGCCTGGAATGCTGCGGGGAACAGCCAGGGGCGAGCCCTGGGGGAGTCTCCTTCTCTGGAGACGTTTAAAACCCGCCTGGATACGTTCCTTGGTCCAGGTGATCCTGCTCTGGCAGGGGATTGGACTGGATGGTCTTTCGAGGTCCCTTCCAATCCCTAATGGTCTGTGATTCTTCTCCTCTTGGCGCAGCCCCCCGGCGTCAGTTCATGCACAACTAGAGGAAAAGACTCATGAGAGCAAAGCTTTTTAAAATGAAATGCCCCCACTCAAAATGAAATCCTCCTGCAGGAGGGACCTGAACCAACGGAAGTAACATTCCTCATATCTCTAAAACTGAAGTAATGCTGCGTTGAAAAGCCTTTCTCAAGAGAGGCTGTCAGCAGCCACCCTGGGTGAAGCATCGCTGCCTTACTGGAGACTTGAGATCAAAGCTACTGCAGGACACAAGCGCACATCTTGGGGTCACAGCTGGCTGGTGCTGGCCGAGAGCACGCCAGGACTGCTGTTGGTTCCCATGGGCCAGCAACAAGCTCTGTGCTTCGAGACAAGAGGTTGCAACAGGCTAAAAGCCACGAGTCCCTTAGTGGAGGGAGTGCTTGCATTAAATGGCTGTGCTGACCTGTGGTGAAGCCTTCCTCTGGAGAAGGCGCCTGTGAGAGGACCTTATAGCAATCTTCGAAACCAGCCTGGGTATGTTCCTGTGCGACTTGGTCTAGGTGATCCTGCTGTGGCAGGGGGATTGGACTAGATGATCTTTTGAGGTCCCTTCCAGTCCTTAATGATTCTATGATTATGTCCCCCTGATACTATGGTTTGTGGAGCAGAATGCGTTACATATCATAAACAAATCATCAGCATCACTACAGGACACAAATTGGAAATATGACCTGGGGGACTGGGAGCAGGAATATTGTTGGGTGACATCCCAAACCCACCTGGATGTTCCTGTGGGATCTGCTCCGGGGGGATCCTTCTCTAGCAGGGGCGTTGGACTGGATGATCTTGGGACAAGAGGAAATGGCCTCAAGATGGACATGGGGAGGGTTAGATTGGACATCAGGAAAAAATTCTTCCCTGACAGAGCTGCCCAGGGAGGGGGTTAGTCCTCATCCCTGCAGGTGTTCAAAAACCTACGCCAACACGGCACTTCAGAACACGATTTAGTGGTGTTGAGATGATGGTTAGACTTGATGACTGAATGCTCTTCGAGGTCTTTTCCAACCTTTAGGCTTCTACAATCTTCAGAGGCCTCTCCCGGCTGTCGATGTTCTGGGATTCTGAGAGCCAGGGATTTGCAGATGCTGTGAGCCCGTGATTCCTCGATTCTGGGATTCCTAGATTAAGGAATTCGATGAAGATTGTCCTCCTCTCTCGAAGCCCTCCCCAACTCTCGGCGCAGCTCAGGTCTCAACCCCTAGGCCCTGGGCAGCCGCAATGGCGGCGATGCCGGAGCAGGCCCGGAGGGTAGGGCGGGGCACTGACGTCACGCAGCATCATGGCGGCGCGCGCGCTGCTGGGGCTGCTGGCGGCGGCCCTGGGGCCTGCGGGGGCCGCCGCGCGCTACAGCCCGGACTGGGCGAGCCTGGACGCGAGGCCGCTGCCCGCCTGGTTCGACCAGGCCAAGGTGGGGGTGTTCGTGCACTGGGGGGTGTTTTCCGTCCCGGCCTGGGGCTCCGAGTGGTTCTGGTGGCACTGGCGGGGCGAGCGTCGCCCCGACTACGAGAGCTTCGTGCGGAGCCGCTACCCGCCCGGCACCACCTACGCGGACTTGGCGGCCCAGTTCACTGCCCGCGACTTCCAGCCCCGCGAGTGGGCCCGGCTCTTCCAGCGGGCTGGAGCCAGGTCAGCGGCAGCGGCTGCGGTCCCTGAGAGTGTGGAGGAGGAGTTTAGGAGTCCCTGAGGGGATGGAGAGAGGTTCTGGGTGTTCCTGAGGGGAGGGAGGAGGGGTCTGGGGATCCCTGAGGAGATGGAGGAGGGATCTGGGGATCTCTGAGAGGATGGAGGAAGGTGCTGGGGGTCCTTGAGAGGATGGAGCAGGGCTAAGGAGATGGAAAGTGGGTCTGGGAGTCCCTGAAGGGATGGAGGAGGGTTCTGGGAGTCCCTGAGGGGATGAAGCAGGGATCTAGGGGTCTCTAGGGGAATTGAGAGGGTTCTAGGAGGGTATGGAAGAGGGGTGTTGGGGTCTCTGAGGATGGCAGAGGGGTCTGAGGGGTCTTGAAGGGATGGAGGAGGGTTCTGGGGGTTTCTGAGGGGATTGAGGAGATTTCTGGGAATCCCTGAAGGATTTGAGGATCCCTGTTTAGTGCAGGAGATCCCTGAGGATCATCATGCCCAGGGTGTTGAAGTGGTGATGGATCTTAGAACTTCTCAAGTCTCAATTATTCATTTTCCAGCATTAAAATCAATTGCAGCCTCTGCTGTTCTTGTAGTTGCTTCTAAATGTAAAGGGTAATGCCAGAGGTTACTCAGTCACTTGCTTTTGTAGTGACTGGCTTTGCCAGAGAGACCAGGGAGTATCCTAGGTGGTTTCTGAGTCATTCTGATCAAGACTTTGTTCCTCTCAGGTATGTGGTGCTAACCACAAAGCATCATGAAGGCTTCACCAACTGGGGGTCACCCGTGTCCTGGAACTGGAATTCTCTGGATACAGGGCCACACCGAGATCTTGTAGGAGAGCTGGGAAAAGCTCTCAGGGAGAGGTATGGCACTGCTACACATGTGTGCATCTAATTCTCCTGGCTGCTCTTGATAAATTAGTTTAGTATTAAAACTTATATTGTCCTTGCCTATGCAGAAGGGTTTAAGGTTCCTTCCAACCATGACCATTCTGTGATTTTTCATAAAATCTGCTGCTTGCAGTTGTGAAGTCTTCTGTGGAATAATAAGGCCTCTGGTTCTTAATCCCAAACTCTTGCCCTGACTTAAAGCCCTATTGAAATCCCTAACGTAAAGCCTAATTTAAACCCCTAACTTAACTCCTTCTTCTGTGCTTTCTGTCCTTCAGCAACATCCGCTACGGACTGTATCACTCTCTGCTAGAGTGGTTTAATCCACTCTACCTAGCTGACAAAGAAAGTGGCTTCAAGACCCAGAACTTCGTCTTAAAGAAGACCATGCCAGAACTTTATGATCTTGTCTTAAAGTAAGAGCTGCAGCTGGTTAGGAATCAAGAGCATCTCCTGGTTTCAGTACTCTGCAAAGTGAATGCAGGGATGAGAGGTGATGTCAATTCTTGCCAAGGCAAAGCTGTTTACTTACCATAAAGTAAAAAGCTGTTTACTCACCATTGTGTTGATTAGAAAAGGGGTTATGTTTGCTCTGTGGACTGAGTCTAATTTGTAGAGTAAGGTAGGGGCAATGTTTTCATGCAATTCCCTCTAGTGCTGCCTTTGTAGAGGGTGGCTTTGAAAGCAGAGCAAACTACTCTGTATTTAGTAGAATAGAAGAGCAGTTTCACTGTGAATTTACATTATCTTCCCTTTGTTGACAAAGGTACGAGGCTTGGACACTTGTTGCTCCTAATGGTTTTGTCCCAGGTCAAGAATTTTCCTTGTAGTTGCCTCTGAGATGCAAATTTCTGCTTTTGGAATATTTTCCATGATAACACATCATTCGTTATTGCTGCAAGAACCTCACTCAAAGCTTTGTCTGAAACAGAAAGCGGTAGCGTGAACCTCCTGGTAATGTCAGGCAATGGGAAGAGGAAGCAAACCTCAAGTTCCAGACACAAACACATAGAGTTACCTTTGAGGTAGGATAAAAGAAGCCATTTTGAAATAATATTCATCTCTCTGTTAGATATAAACCAGATTTGATTTGGTCGGATGGAGACTGGGATGCTCCGGAGTCCTACTGGAATTCTACCTCTTTCCTTGCCTGGCTTTATAACGATAGTCCCGTCAAGGTATCGGTTTCAGCTATCACAGAATGATTGAGGCTGGAAAAGCCCTCTGAGCTCAGCCAATCCAGCCAGGACCTAACATCACCCCAGTGGCCACACTAGGGCACTAAAGGCCACAGCCAAGCTGTCTTTCAACACTTCCAGGGATGGGGACTCCCCCACTGCCCTAGGCAGTCCAGTCCAGGCTCTGATCCCCCTTTCTCAAAGGAAGGGCTTCCTAACATCCAACCTAACCCTCCCCTGGCAGCTTCAGGCCCTGCCCGCTGGTGCTGGTTGCCTGGGAAAAGAGCCTGACCCCCACCTGACTACAACCTCCCTTCAGGGAGTTGAAGAGAGGGAGAGGGTCCCCCTTGAGTCTTCTTTTCTCCAGGCTAAACACTCCCTGCTCCCTCAGCTTCTCCCCATCACCCTTTCCCTCCAGTCCCTTCCCCAGCCTCGTTGCTTCTCCAGACCTGCTCCAGCTCCTCAATTTCTTTCTTGAAGTGAGGGGCCCAGAACTGCCCCTAGTACTCGAAGGGAGGCCTCCCCAGTGCCCAGTCTAGGGGGAGAATGACATCCCTAGTCCTGCTGGCCCCACTATTGCTGATCCAAGCCAGGATGCCATTTGCCTTCTGGGCTACCTGGGCATTCTGCTGGCTCCTATTCAGCTGGTTGTCACCCGGTCCTGCCAGGTCCCTCTCTGCCTGGCCACTCTCCAGCCACTCATCCCCCACTCTGTAGCTGCAGGGGGTTATTGTGGCCAAAGTGTAGGACCCTGCCCTTGGCCCTGTTAAACCTCCGCTCACTGGCCTCTGCCTTGGCTCTCAAGGCAGCGTTTCATGGGTGTTGAAGGTCTGGCAGCCATGAACAGATCATCTGACAGATGCCAAATGTGCTTTATTCTTTCTCAAAAGTTAAGAAGCCTGCAGTGTGCTCCTGTGAGAAGACTCTTGTGTCCCTTACAGCACACACGTGGGAGCCTCAGAGGCAGGAACCTTACTGCCTCAACGTCTACCTGAGGGAGTAGAGAGACGTTCTCTCAGAGAGGGATTCAGCCTGCTCTGGAGGATCCTCTCTCTCTCTCTTTGTTCTCAACACACCTTTGTGCTCACCTCCTTACTGAGCTGCCTTTGCTAACCAAGGAGGGTGAACCCAAGCTGAAAAGCCCAAGATGAAACATTCTGTCTGCTGAGCTCAGTTTCTTCTTTCAGGACACTGTTGTTGTTAACGATCGCTGGTGTAATAACTGCTCTTGCCATCATGGAGGCTACTACAACTGTGCTGACAAGTACAAGCCAGGGACACTGCCAGCTCACAAGTGGGAGATGTGCTCCTCGATTGACAGGCGCTCCTGGGGCTATCGAAGCAACATGAACATTGCTGAGTTGATGGATGAAGCCAGTATCATCGAGGTAAGAACTCTGAAACCAAAACAGCGGGTGTGGGTGAGTTGCTGAGAGTTGGAGGTTTCCATCGTGGTCCTCCTTGCAGGAAGAGTTGTCACCCATCCGGGCTGGAGATAAAGGAGCATTGAAGGAGCTGAGGACAAAGCCCTCCTCTGCTTTCTTTGTGCTCAGAAGTGAAGCTGATGCAATTTGTTACCTTGGTTTGTCTGTCGCAGGAGCTAGTGCAGACTGTGAGTTTCGGAGGCAACTACCTTCTCAATGTGGGACCTACAAAAGAAGGGGTGATTGTTCCCATCTTCCAAGAAAGACTTCTGGCCCTTGGGAGATGGCTGAACACTAACGGAGAGGCAATTTATGAATCAAAGCCATGGAGAGTGCAGATGGAGAACAGTACAGGCACAGTCTGGTAAGGACTTCATTGCTTGGTACCATCTGGGCTGGGACTCCCAGACCTGAAGTTTCTGTCTCACTCTTAAATTTGTTCTGCTGTGAAGTGTTGCCCTGAAGTGCAGGTGATGTTCAGGTAGTACCCTACAGCTGAAGCACTCAGCTACTGCCCCAGGGTGTTATCTAAGGACTAGTTTGCTTCAGAAAAGAGTCTAAAAGTCAGAGCTTCTTGCATCTCGCTTGAGTCAGTTAAGAACAAGTCAACATTTAAAGTGGTGCCCATGCTGCTGCTGCTGCAGTAGTGGTCCTGGCTAGTTGTAATCAGACAAATGTGGTTCCTTTCTGAAGACCTTCAGTTTGTAAACATTGTGAAGTTTGTTTTCGAGCTCTTATATAACAATTGTAACCTGACTGTTGTTATCCAACTGTTAAGATTTATACTGACTGAGAAGGGTGCAGTGAATCACGAGGCAAGAGTTGCTACAAAAGGGAATTGTTCTTGAATTCGAGTCTGTTCAGTCTAGAAGTGCAGAGCAATGATCATCTTAGGGCAGTGGATCTGCTCTGCTGGAGGCCAGGACAGAGCAGCAAATTAAACTTCCTTTTAGGAAGCATGGATGGACTTTGTTTGGGTTTCATCAGCCAGTGCTGACTGGCTGGTGGGTCCAAAGTGACAGGTTTTGGAATGAGGGGAAGTAGGTGACTCTGCGTGGTGACAGAAGGTGAAGCGGTGTTTCTCGTGGTGTCTGGAAAGGTCAGGCTCGTGCCTGATTCTCTCATGTGGCTGCTGAACTCTGCTCTCCTAGGTACACGGCTAAGGGACCGGCTGTCTATGCCATCTTCCTGATCTGGCCTCGGGATAATGTTCTGGAGCTCTCCTCACCCACTCCATCCCCAATCACACAAGTAAGGAACTTGCTAAAACACCAGTGTGCTCTGGTAGCCCATCTTGGGCACACGTGGGCTGGGAAGGGCCAATCTCATTTTGTGTAGAACTAGGGAGGTTGTTGTTCCTCTACTAGTTCTGTGGGGCTCTGGCCTCCCTTCAGATCCTTAGAATCATAGAACAGCAGGGTTGGAAGGGACCTTGAAGATCATCTAGTTCCAACCTCCCTGCAGAGGCAGGGACATCTTCACTAGAGCAGGTTACTCAGGGCCCCAGCCAACGTGGCGTTCAACACTGCCAGGGATGGGGCAGCCACAACTTCCTTGTGCAACCTGTTCCAGTATCTCAGGACTCTGACAGGAAGGAATTTGTTTGTCCTGTCCAACCTCAATCTCCCCTCTTCAAGTCTGGAACCCTTTCCCCTTGTCCTCTTGCTACCACCCGTGTGAAAAGCCCTACCCCAGCTTTCTTGTAGCCCACTTCAGATACTGGAAAGCTGCTAGAAGATCACCTGGGAGCCTCCTCTTCTCCAGGCTGAACAACCCTAACCCTTGCAGCATCCCAGTTGCTCTTCAGGCTGTAGCTCACCATTGACAGCAGACACTGGGCAGGACTTGCCACGACAGGCTCACAGGCTGCCACACAGAACTGTCAGAGATGCTTTTCCCCCAGTGTCTTTTGAGCCTGTTGGCTAAGTAGAAGTAAACAATGAGCATCACCCATGGAAGGGATCACTGGAGCTGCCTCTCCGATTCAGATCGGGTGCACTGACCTGCCAAGTGTAAACGTAATTGTAAGTGACGCAAATGCTGGGCTGCCCTTTGTCCTAAACAAACAGAGGTAAAACCTGCTCAGTGAAAATCGACAACAAACCACAGGCAAGTGTTTGGCCCCAGAATATCCCAGGTGTTACCTGTTGTGTGCTGTGAGCTATGAGGGGAAGTGCTCAGGGCTCCTCTGTGGGAAATGCTGCAGGGATCCCGTGGGGTAAAATGGGAAGTGTGAGCTACAGCTGTTTCCCCTGCCATCCTCCACAGGTGACCATGCTGGGTTTTGCGGGATCTCTGAAGTGGCAGAAGTCCCCCGGTGGAGGACTGCTCATAACTTTACCCTACCTGCTCCCATCTTCTCAGCCTCCCCAGTCTGGCTGGGCTGTCAAGCTTGAGGGAGTGAAGTGATGGCTGCAGGATGAAAGCAGCAACCTCCCTCTGCCTTTCTTTTAAATGGAGTCCAAAGATTATTCAAATATTGTTGAATAAAGTGGGGTTTTTTGCTCTTAAGAGAATCTCTCTTCTTTCTTCAGGCCATCTGTGTGTCAGTGGCCCTTGTTTGGCAGCAAAGGACTAACCCCTCAGCTCTGGGGAGCTGGGGTGTTTACAGTGTTTGGGGTTTGACAGCCTGTGGGCCAAACATCACACTTGGAACAAGGATTTTTGCTGTAAATCTGGGCTTCTGGGCAGATGTTTCTGCCTCAGGCTGTGATTACAGGTGATGATGTTGGGCAGAGGCAGCGGGAGATGGAGCTGAGTGAGTGTGGGGCACTTAAGAAGATTTGTTTTGGGGTGTCACCTCCAGGCAGGAGCAGACTCTTAATACGTCTGTGGGTTAATTACTCATCAGAAGGGATGCTGATGGTCAGTGTGAATCTGCTGGATGTGGGAACATGAAGCCTTGCACATGATAGACCTAGTCTAGTGAACAGCAAGCGTAGTACCACCATAAATTCTGGTGTAGGATGCACTTGCAGAGTACTGGCGCTACTGATTGGGACTGTTATGATCCCACAGAATCACAGAAAGTTAGGAGTTGGAAGGGACCTCTAGAGATCACCCAGTCCAATTCCTGTGCCAGAGCAGGATCCCTTAGATCTGGTCACATAAGGCTGTGTCCAAGCGGGTTTTGAATATCTCCAGAGCAGGAGATTCCACAACATCTCTGGGCAACCTGTGCCAGGGCTCTGTCACCCTCACAGGAAGGAAGTTTCTCCTCATGTTGAGGTGGAACCTTCTGTGTTCAAGTTTATCCCTGTCATTCCTTGTCCTATTACTGTGCCCCACAGAAGAGACTGGTCCCTTCCTCTTGACCCACACCCCTCAGATATTTACAGACAGTAATGAAATCCCCCTCAGTCTTCTCTTCTCCAGACTAAACAGTCCCAATTCTCTCAGCCTTTCCTCACAGGGGAGATGCTCAAGCCCCTTCATCAGCCCTGTAGTCCACTGTTGGAATCTCTCTGGTAGATCAAGAATATAGTGGAAGCTTCTTGTCTGGAGAACACCAGAGGACCTGTGGTAGACACTGCATCCCTGGAAACATTCTGGGTCAGACTGGATAGGGCTCTGAGTAACCTGCTTTAGTTGAAGATGTCCCTGCTCACTACAGGGGTCCCTTCAACCCAAACCACTCAGTGGTTCTGTGATTCTATGGAATCAGCTATAGAAAATGATCACGTAATACAAATCCCTTACCAACCCTTTTATTTACATTGTGGTGGAGACAGCTCTAAGCTGAAGAGATGCTGTTCTTATGTGAATTTAAGAGAAAAACCACCCTTGGGTGATTCTGCTCTGAACATCTTGCTGCTGTTCCAGTGAAATGTCCTACGTGATACTGAATTTCTCCAAGGGGTTGAACGCTCCGTACTGACGTGATGAAACTCCTCCTAACAGCACACTTGTGTGAAGGCCCCACAACTCTGCGTATGCCCTTTAGTTTGTTACTGCATGACCAGAAATTGCCCTAGAAGACTCATGTGTCGAGCACAAGCCCAGCTCCAGGGCTGTGCACTGCGCCAGTTGTGTAGAGCTGTTACTCAATGGACAAATAACGATCGGTACTAACGAACCTGCGTGGACTTCAGAGAACTGGTGCTGGCTGCCAGACCCTGCTCACTCCCAGAGCATCACCCTGCTGATGACGCTGTTACCAACACCGAGAGGGGCAAAAAGGGACACCGGAGCGATGGCCTTTTGCCTCCCAACCCCATCATGCTGCTAACTTGTGGCACAGGGAGAGAGCCTGTCCAAAACAAACACGTTGTGTTTATTTAGCGGCAGGAGCCAGTGGAAAACCCATCGTATAAGTGACCGGCTTCGGAGCGGCAGCCGCACAGTGCCGGCACCAGCACGAGAAAGATGCCACAGTGCGACACAGCATCACTGCCGCGGGACAGCTCATGGGGGCAGGTACTGCAGGGGGCTCTCGGGTGCTGCCTGGGCCTTGGGGTTGGGATCGGGGATGGGAAGGGGATCGGGCACGGGCAGGGCAGCCACAGCCCTTCGCGGCCGCCGGGGAGGGAGGGAGGGAGGGAGGGAGGAAGGTAGTGGAACGACTGCTCTGCTCCAGCCTCAGCCCCGGGCAAGGGATGCGGCTCCACGTAGCGAGCGCTGCGGTCATGTGATCGCGATGCCGCGCCCCCGAGTCACGTGGCAGGGGGTGTTGGCGCGGTCACGTGAGAGCGGGAGGACATGGCGGCAGCGCGGAGGCTGCTTCCGCGCTGGGCTGTGGCGCTGCGGCCGGTGAGCGGGGCCTGGGCAGTGCGGGAGTGGGGCCTGAGTGTGCGGGGTCGGGATCAGGGCCAGGCTGACCCTCGTTTTGCGTCCCCAGGTGAGTTCGGCGGCAGCCGCCGGCGGAGCCTTTCCGAAGCGAGTGAAGGTGGTGGAGGTGGGACCGCGCGATGGACTCCAGAACGAGAAGGTACGAGCAGGCCCTGGACCACCCTGTGGAGCTGGAACCCCGCTGTGGAGCTGGGAGTGGGGCAGCACCTCTCCATAGGGCCTTACAACCTGCTGCTGAGCCCTGCTGGCAGCCGTGGGGTTGATTCAGATGCTGGTTTTTGCTGTGGAAAGATGGGAGTTTATTGTTGAAATAATAACTTAGGGTCGTTTTTATTTTCTTCTTTCTTTTTCCTTTTTAGAATATTGTGCCGACCCCGGTGAAAATCAGTTTGATCAATATGCTGTCAGAGACGGGGCTTCAGGTTATAGAGGCCACCAGCTTTGTTTCCCCCAAGTGGGTTCCTCAGGTCAGTGTTCAAATGGGATTTAGGGCTGTGTGTTATAAAAATTGCCCATTAATGCATCGTAATCCATGGAAAAAAAAACTCTGCTTGCTCTAAAATCCTTGTTAAAGAGTCAAACAGAAAGATTGAGGCTGGAAGAGCCCTCTCTGCTCATCCAGCCCAGCCCAGGACCAACCATCACCAGGACCAAGGCACTAAGGGCCACAGCCAGGCTGTCCTTCAACACCTCCAGGATTGAGGACTCCACCACTGCCCTGGGCAGTCCAGTCCAGGCTCTGATCCCCCTTTCTGTGAGGAAGAGCTTCCTAACTTCCAACCTAACCCTCCCCTAGCAGCTTCAGGCCCTGTCCTCTCGTCCTGGCACTGGTTGCCTGGGACAAGAGCAGTGACTGGTAACCGGGCCAGAAGCAGCAAAGCCAAATAAAAATGCTCACAGGGTCACAGACCTTCCCTTTGGACCCTGAGAAGGAGCAGCTGTCCAGCTCAAATACAAACAGCCAGCTTGTGGCTAAGTGACTGAACTGTGACCCTGCACGGGTTGCAGTGCTCTTTGCTCTTGAGAAACCCATTTCTCTACTTCCTAAATATTTCTGTTCCCATTGTAAGAAGGACAATTTTAAAAGTTGTTTATAGTTTGCAGAAGTGCTTGTCATCACCCTGAGCAGCTTTTCACTGTTTGCTTTTCAGATGGCTGATCATACAGAAGTCATGCAGGGAATTAATAAGGTGCCTGGGATAAGTTACCCTGTGCTCACCCCTAATCTCAAAGGATTTCAGTCAGCGGTAAGAGGCAGCAGCAGCATCTGAATGTTATCGGTGTCTCTCATGTAGGATTGGCTACAAAAGGACAGCTCAGTTGTGGTTGAGGGTGGGAAATGCAGCTTTGGCCAGCAGCAGTCTCATCGTAGAATCATCCTGACTGGAAAGGTCGTCCAGGATCATCAAGTCCAGCCCTCATCCTAACATCTCCCTAACCCGTAGACCATGGCCTCAAGTGCTCTAGCTACTCGTTTTTTAAAACCCTTCAGGGATGGGGACTCCACCACCTCCCTGGGCAGCCTGGTCCAGTGCCCAACCACTCTCTCAGGAAAGAACTACTTCCTAAGATCCAATCTAAGCCTCCCTTGATGCAACTTGAGGCCATTCCCCCTCGTCTTATCATTAGTAATTTCGGAGATGAGACCAGCAGCAGCCTTGCTACAACCTCCTTTAAGGTAGCTGTAGAGAGCAAGAAGGTCTCCTCTCAGTTTCCTGTTCTCTAGACTAAATAACCCCAGTTCCCTCAGCTGCTCCTCATAGGGCCTGTTCTCCAGCCCTCTCCCCAGCCTCGTTGCCCTTCTCTGGAAGGCTTGTTCTCCCTTACAAGAGAACATTGTGCTGGGCAAACACTCCAGACTGCACCAGGGTGTTTTTTTTATCCAAAACAAAAGGGAATTTGTTTGGAGTGACTGCTCCAGTCTCACCTGCAAACCCCCCAGCTCTCTGCTCACAGCCAGCAGGGGCAGCTTCGCTGCTGCAGCTCTAACTCTCTGCTTTGTTAAAGATAAACTTGGATGTACTGTAGTGTTTTTGCTGAATAAAGGATGAATGGAGGAAAGAACTGGGTTATTCAGGGGAAGAATTGGGGGAAACAGTAAATAAAATGATTGTGTTGGTTGTTTCTCTTGCAAGAGAAGTCACCTCTCTGTATCTTCTGTCGGCAGGTGGCCGCGGGGGCCAAAGAAGTGTCCATCTTCGGAGCAGCGTCTGAGCTCTTCACTAAGAAGAACATCAACTGTTCCATAGAGGAGAGTTTGGAGAGGTTCGAAGAAGTGATGACGGCAGCGAAGGCCGCCAGCATTCCTGTCCGAGGGTGAGAATTGTGGGGAGATGCAGCTGCCTGGGTTTCTCTCTCAGGAGTCCAGCCTGTGCAGCACTGGGGAGTGACATTTCTGTTAGATTTTACCTCTTTTGGGGGGTGTTTCAGTGCTGGGATGGGCACTAGGAGGTGAGAGCTCAGTGTATGGAGAAGCTTTAACTTGGATAAACCTCCACACTGGCTTGGTTTCAGCTGTTGGCCTGGTGCAAAGCCTGAGTGCTCCTGGCCCTTTAGGCAATTCCTGTGCCTTCAGTTTTGTGGACTGATCAGGGACTAAGGGCTTCCTTAGTCCCTGAATGGTTGAGGCTGGAAAAGCTCTCTGAGCTCATCCAGACCAGACCAGGACCTAGCATCACCCCAGCAGCTAGACCAGGGCACTCAGGGCCACAGCCAGGCTGGCCTTCAACACCTCCAGGGATGGCGACTCCACCACTGCCCTGGACAGTCCAGTCCAGGCTCTGATCACAGTTTCTCTGAGGAAGGGCTTCCTAACATCCAACCTAACCCTCCCCTGGCAGCTTCAGGCCCTACCCTCTTGTACTGGTGCTGGTTGCCTGGGAAAAGAGCCCGACCCCCACCTTACTACAACCTCCCTTCAGGGAATTGTAGAGAGGGAGGAGGTCCCTCTGAATCTCCTCCAGGCTAAACACCTCCAGCTCCCTCAGCCTCGCCCCATCAACCTTTCCCTCCAGTCCTTCCTCAGCCTCCTCTGGACCTGCTCCAGCCCTTCAATCTCTTTCTTGAAGTGAGTGGCCCAGAACTGCCCCAATACTTGAGGGGAGGCCTCCCCTGTGCCCAGGGATAATCCAGGGGGATAATTACGTTTCTAGTCCTGCTGGCCACACTTGCTGATTCAAGCCAGGATGCCATTGGCCTTCTGGGCCAGCTGGGTACTCTGCTGGCTCTTGTTCCACGCATAAGGCTTAGATCCATACCTAACAGGTCTGTGCACTCCTGTTGCGGTGATTGCTTCTGCCATGGACATGAGGAAGTCATTGAACAGTTAATTTTGAGAGCTTTGTCTGCACAACTGATGTTTAGGATATGAAATCAACTCTTCCATTGTATGGAGCACAAGTCCTGACCAGTTTGTCCAGTATAATCTCACTCCTGGCTAAAAGAGTGTGGTGTTTTTAACCCACAGATACGTTTCCTGTGTTCTTGGATGCCCCTATGAAGGGAAGGTTTCTCCAGCTAAAGTTGCAGAGGTGAGTTCATCATAAAAACAACCAGAATGTCCTAGAGGAGGGGTTTGACGCCTTTTTTGGGTTGTGAGTTGGACAATGGGGGCTGGAGGTTGTGTCAGACAGACTAGGAAAGGCCACAGGTAGCTGCCACCCCATAGAAGGAAGAGTGACCCTTGACAGGGGAATTCAGGGGCGTTTAGGGACCTGGAGATTTTTAATCCCAGAGAAGAGTCTCCTGGCTGTTGTGCTGCAAGGAAATGCCCTCCGATCCCTCTGGAGCAGGGATTACAGAGCTGCCTTCTCAGGAAGTCTCTTGGCTGTTGGGCAGGTCTCAAAGAAGATGTACTCCATGGGGTGCTACGAGATCTCCCTCGGCGACACCATCGGCATCGGGACCCCGGGAAGCATGAAGGAGATGCTGACAGCTGTCATGAAAGAGGTGCCACTTGGGGCTCTTGCTGTTCACTGCCACGACACCTATGGGCAGGCCCTGGCCAACATCTTGGTGGCACTTCAGGTAAGATTCTTCTTTGTCCCCATCCTTGGAGGGGTTTAAAAACCAAGTAGCTAGAGCACTTGATGCCATGGTCTAGGGGTTAGGGAGCTGTTGGGGTGAGAGCTGGGCTTGATGATCCTGGAGGTCCTTTCCAGCCAGGATGGTTCTATGAGCCTGCCTTGGCTTCCTTCAGTGCCTGCTTGTGAGCAGGAGCACATGTTGTCCTTCAAGAGGAGGTTGCTGATAGTGGTTTTGTTGGCAGATGGGTGTGAGTGTGGTTGATGCGTCTGTCGCCGGCCTTGGAGGCTGCCCCTACGCCCAGGGAGCATCGGGAAACGTAGCAACGGAGGACCTGGTGTACATGCTCAACGGCCTGGGGATCCACACGGTAAGCACCAGCAGCTGCTGCCTGCAGGAGCTGAGCCTCTCTTGCTTCAGGCTTCAGCAGGGGTTCAAAGTTTGGCCCAAGGGAGCCTGACGGTAGAGGGTCCAGCCAAAGGATCCCACTGGATCTGCCAGCTCGTCCAGGCTGTGCCTGGGGACCTTGTTTTGCTGTGTGAACTCTGCTGGGAGCATTTCCTCCTCTCCTTTTATGACTGGAGTGTCAGAATCACACCAGTGAGCAGCAGGCACTGGGCTCCCTCACCCTGTGCTGGTCTCCCACTGATGCCAGTTGTTACTGGGCAGCTTTCTGAGGCAGAACTGGTACCAGTGTGAGTTGTATCCCTTTCTTCCCCCTTGCAGGGTGTGGATCTGCAGAAGCTGATGGACACTGGCACGTTCATTTGCAATGCTCTCAACAGAAGAACCAATTCCAAAGTGTCCCAGGCATCTTGCAGGCTGTGATGCTGAATCGAGGTTCTCCCTGGATCAAGAGGAAAATCAAGGGTCTTGGTATTGGCCTGGATTCCCTTCCTCTCTGCTGCCTCTGATCTCCAGTGGCCCTTTGAGGCTGGAAATGCTCAATTCACCAGAATCTATGAAGAAATAAAAAGACCAAGACTACCCTAAACCTGGAAGCCATCAGCCAGGTGCCTTAGAGAAGGGGGATGTGGATGGGCTGAGGGAGAAGCAGCGGCCGCATTTGTCTCCGTGCAGAGAGCTGCGGCCTCCAGCACCAGCTCACAACACCGTCCGGGAACTTCTGCCTCGAGCGTGCGCTGCCGTAAACTGCCAGCAAATGATAAAAAGCAGCTGTTCCAGTCCCAGCACTTCTCCAGGTCGGGTGTGACCCTTGTGCACTTCTCACTGCAGATGCTCAGACTAAAACCTCAGAAGGCTCCTCTTCGTCGCTCAAGTGTCTCAGCAGCAGCCTTGGACCTTCTGTTTGAGCATTTAAGGGTGGTAATAATGGACTGTATCTGTTGTAAGATACTTTTAACCACTGGGAGTAATAAACACATTGTTTAATGTGCTAAATTATTAACAGTTTGTTTTAATTAAATCGTTTAATGAGCTGTTTGCTGCTGGTTTGGTTCAGAGTGCCTCTTAACCTAGTGCTTCAACGTGGAAGCACTGCATCGTAGAATCAGTCTGGCTGGATGAATCACAGAATCACAGAATCACAGAACGTCAGGGATTGGAAGGGACCTCAGAAGAGCATCTTAGTCCAGTCCCCCTGCCAGAACAGGATCACCTAGACCAAGTTGCACAGGAGTTCATCCAGGATCATCAAGTCCAGCCCTCGTCCCATCTCCCTAACCCTTAGACCATGGCCTCTAGCTACTAGGTTTTTAAACACCACCAGGGATGGGCTGTGGCCCTTCCCAGAGAGCAAACAATGTGGAACGCGTTTATTTCCTACATGTGGCCATGGCCAACAGCTCCTGGGGAGGTCTCCCCTGTCTTTCAGTTAATTCATTTAACAGTGGGGGAGAGCAGAGACTCTCCCATTCCTGAGGGGGAGGTCCTGGGTTGTTGCCTAACACTGCAGCTTCTCCTGACAGGTTGATTCCTCTGTCTCTCTTAAATAACCTCTAATGATTCCATCAGCTGCAATCAGCCAGAACCACTTCCTTTAATTAACAAAATCAATGGCTGAATTGAATGAACAGAGATTTGATTCCACAGGGAGATCTGACTGTGGTGAAGCAAGGGGAAAGGAGGCAGACAGAGCAAGCAGTTTGTCATGTGGGGAGTAGGGCATCGCTGTACTAAGAGCTATCGTTTTAGAAGCGCTACTGTCAGGCTGATTCCTTCAGGAGATGAGTGTGGTGATAATTACCATCCCCTTTTTGGTTTAAGCATCATGGCTGCATCTGGGCTTCCCAGTTCAAGAGGAGCAGAGATCTACTGGAGAGAGTCCAACAGAGGGCTATGGGAGTGATGAAGGGACTGGAATAGCTGCCTTACAAGGAAAGGCTGAGAGACTGGGGCTTTTTAGTCTAGAGAGGAAAAGACTGAGAGTGGATCTTGTTGATGGCTATAAATCTGTGAGGGTTGGGCATCAAGAAGGCAGTGACAGCCTCTTTCTGCTTGTGCCCTGGGATAGGATGTGGGGCAATGGATTCTGGCTGGAGCACAGGACCTTCCACCTCAACATGAGGAAGAACTTCTTTCCTGTGAGGGTTAGACTCCTAGAACAGGCTGCCCAGAGAGGTGATGGAATCTCCTTCTCTGGAGCCTTTCCAGAGCTGTCTGGATGCAGTTCTGAGTGATCTGCCCTAGTTTGGGTCCTGCTCTGGCAGGGAGGTTGGACCTGATGATCCCTGACAGCCTGTGATTCCGAGTCTGTGAACCGGGGCGCAGTTCCCCATCCCACCGCCAGGTGGCGCCATAAGACAGGCCCCTCTCCGCGAGTACTTGCTAGGCTCCGCCCACTTGCTACTACTGGCCAATGGCAGCGCTCGCTACGCCCCGTCCTTGCGCACTCTGCTCCCGCCTCCCCGAGGGTTTTTGTCCCTGCTGGCCGCCCGTAGCAGCTACCGGGACTCGTTTCCATGGGGAGCGCGTGGCACCGTGGGGGAGGGCAGGGGCGGGGTGGAGCGGAGCTCTGCCGCTCTTAAAGGGGCCGCTCCCGACAAAACCAGGTAGAGTGACAGCGACGGCGGCAGCAGCAGCAGGTGAGCGGGGAGGGAGGGCGGGAAGGAGCGCTATCGGGGCCTTCCCCAGCGGGGAGCAACCACGGGCCGCGGCCTGAAGCCACACCGGGCCCCTGAGGTCAAACCGCGGTCTGAGAGACCCCCGAGGATGGAGGGAACTGCGGCCCCTGAGGGGAAATCGGACCCTGGAGGGCCTCCCGGGGCCGGGGACCCTTCAGGTAGGTGTGTTCTGACCCTCAGGAGACCCTCGGGAGACTCACGGGCAGCCCCGGCCCCGCCTCCTCAGGTGACGCCTGGCCCCGAGGCCAGGCCGCGGGTAGCGGCAGCTCCGCGGTGCCACGTCCGCACCTGACCGCACCCTATCCCGCTGGCGGGGGGGGACTTTGACCCTCCAGCCCTCCCCTGCCAGGCCCAGTCTCTGGCCTCCCCCGCCAGCAGACCCCTGGGGCCGGCAACGGGAGGTTTCCGCTCGGTTCCCGGGGTGAGAGGCAGTTGCGGGAGAGACCAGAGTCACCCGGGGAGGGAACTGGACCTGCGCTGCCTCCACTCAGCCCGGGGACTGTCCCTCCCTCTCTCCCGGCGAGAAAGGGCTGCAGAGACCCGGTGCCCCATTCTAGGGAACAGGAGCGGATCGGGCTCCCGGCACTGGGATGGGAGTACTGGGGCTGTTGTAGAGATTTCAGAGCTGGAGAGAAAATGGGGAAGAGTGGGCAAAGGCAGAGCTGATCCCGCTGTCACGCTGTTCTGCTCTCTGCCCTGTTCGGACATGGGAGCCACCACGTTGGCAGAGGGTGCTGCAACCTGCCCAGCGCATTCCTCTCCAGATCCTGGTGTTGGCTGGGCCAAGTGCAAGCAGTGCCCAGAGGCAGAGCTGAGCTGACTGAGTTTAAGTCACAGATTGTTAGAGATTGGAAGGGACCTCGAAAGATCAGCCAGTTCCAATTCCCCTACCACAGCAGGATCCCTCAGATTCAGTTGCACAGGAACATGGCCAGGTGGGTTTTAAATGTGTCCAGAGAAGGAGACTCCAAAACCCCCCTGGGCAGCCCCTTCCAGGCCTCTGTCACCCTCACAGCCAAGAAGTCC
This sequence comes from Phoeniculus purpureus, assembly GCA_028565055.1. NCBI lineage: Eukaryota > Metazoa > Chordata > Aves > Bucerotiformes > Phoeniculidae > Phoeniculus > Phoeniculus purpureus. The sequence goes on from JAOXOE010004422.1 coordinate 22,160, forward strand.
TTCTCATATTGATGTGGAACCTCCTCTGCTCCAGCTCATACCTGCTGCCCCTTGTCCTATCACTGGGTGTCCCTGAGCAGAGCCTGGCTCCATCCTCCTGACACCCACCCTTCCCATATTGATCAACATTCATGTGGTCACCCCTCAGTCTCTCTTTTCCAAGCTCAAGAGCCCCAGCTCCCACAGCCTTTCCTCATCAGGCAGGTGTTCTACTCCATCATCTTCATGGCTCTGCGCTGTCTCACAAAGACTTTCTGCTTATTACCCAGTTTGATACTGAATCTTTGTTAAAGCAACTTCCCAGTATCAACTTGAAACGCTGGGACGTGGGTTTGGTCCCAGCTCTGCAGCGGTTCTCTGCAAAGCACTCAAACTGTGGCTTTTTCATTTCTCCATAAAGACTTTTAATACTTTTCAATACTTACCCGGTTTGAAATTCTCCCTCGCAGAATAAAACCACAGGGCCAAAACCAATCCCAAAAAGGGAAGGAGAATCTTTTGCAACCGACCCATCCCACTGTGGAATCAGGGGGGGAAAAAAAAAGCCTCTGCAGGGCTGCTCCACAGGGGAAGCAGCAGCACTACCGGTCCTTTAAAACCTGGGTGGCGAAGGAACTGCGGCTTCCGGATGGATAAGAGAGGCAAAGGCTTTGGTTTGCTCCCGGCTGGAGCCAGTGCAGCTCGGCCTAAGCGGCAGTTCGGGTGCAGTTTGGGCTCTGCCCGGCTCTTTTCATATTTCCTGTGCTACGTTAAAATGCAGAATTTTGCACAACACCCCGAAGAGGTGTGTCTTGGCCGAGCAGCATCAAGTTTCACTGGGAGAACATCAGAGGCAGCCCCGTGCAGGTGGTTACGCATTGGGGTTTATTCCTGCTGGCTCCGTGCTGGATCCGTGGGGAGATGCAGGCTGAGCGAGATTCACTGTGTGTGGGTCGGGCACCGGGGAGCTCCTCAGGGCATCCCAGTGCTGCTCTGATCCCAGGCAGCAGAGCTCCAGCAACTCCTACCACCCCCAAACAGCTCCAGGACCTCTTTGCTGGGGCAGGGGGTGATTTTTTTCATCCCCTATGAGCAGCTGAGGGAGCAGGGGCTGAGCCGAGCCCAGCGCTGGCTGCAGCCACCTCGCAGCTCCAAGGGGTTCTGCAGGCATCAGGAGGGTCTCCGTCAATGCTCCGTGGTGTTTTCTGCAGAGAATCATGGAACATTAGAAATGGGAAGGGAGCTCGAAAGATCATCCAGTCCAATCCCCCCGCCACAGCAAGATCCCCTAGATCCAGTCACACAGGAGTATTAGGAATTGGAAGGGACCTCCAAAGATCATCCAGGCCAATCCCCCTGACACAGCAGGATCCCCTAGATCTGGTCGCACAGGAACATCTCCAGGCAGGTTTGAAACGTCTCCAGAAGAGACTCAAAGGGTCTTTCTTGCTGGGGATAGTGCTTTGAGTTTTGCAAGAGCTTGATTCTTTCTTTCAAGGGAGGAAGAGCTACGTAACATCTGCTACCTCCCTGAGCCTTTTGGTGCAATCGGTCTTGCGCAACAGGTATAAATGATGTTCCAGCTTTGGTCTGGCACAGGGATCTCCATCACAAAGTCCTGGTTCCTGCTGTGGGATCGGGACACGCTGTGGGAGCTTCATGTGCTTCTGCAGCAACCTCTGTCTTCTCAGCCAGGGCAAAGCCTTGCTAGGACCTGAGCCCAATCGCCAGTGCAGAGGCTGTGCCATGTTCTGATCGGTGTGGTTTGTCCCTCTCAGGACCCTCTCCTGTAACCAGACAGAAAACGTCATTTCAAGAATGATTTTTTTTTCCCCAGCTGCTGCATCAAAACAAGGATTTAACCAGGTATTGACATACCTGGTATCACAGAATCACACAACATTAGGGATTGAAAGGGACCTCGAAAGATTATCCAGTCCAATCCCCCTGACACAGAAGGATCCCCTAGATCCAGCTGCACAGGAACATGACCAGGAGGGTTTGAAACGTCTCCACAGAAGGAGACTCCACAATCCACCCGGGGCAGCCCCTGCCAGGGCTCTGTCACCCTCACTGGGCAAGAAGGTCCTTCTTACATTGATGTGGAACCTCCTCTGCTCCAGCTCACACCCACTGCCCCTTGTCCTATCACTGGGTGCCCCTGAGCAGAGCCTGGCTCCATCCTCCTGAGACCAGCCTGCCACATATTGATCAACATTCATGGGGTCACCCCTCAGTCTCCTTTTTTCCCCAAGCTCAAGAGACCCAGCTCCCTCAGCCACACCAGACACCCAGAAAAGCACAGAGGATTTTCTTATATAAAAACTTGGTCTCCAAAACCTTCAGTCATTTACCATCAGCCACTTTGATCCCCACAAAAGCCCCAGCACAACCCCCAATTCTCACTGCACAGCAAGGCCAGGCAGCACCTGGCTCCGTAGCCCAACTTTGGGCAAAGGTCATGGTACTGGCCCGACAGTGCACAAAGGTTGACAGTTATTGCTTCACTGCAGTATCCTGATAAAAACTAACCCAAGACACCAAAGGGAAGGCACCATCCCTGCCAGTGGCGCAGACACTGCTGGGGATACGGTAACTAGTTCATTCGATTTTGTTTCCAAGCCAAGGACTAAAAGAGTTGCCCTGTGGCCATGACCCACATCTGAAGCAAAGGGAGGCAGAGGGAAGGTAGAGTGACTGCGTTGGTGTTACCTGGCCAAGTGTGGGCGGAGATAGGGAAAGTTGGGAGGGAAGCAGAAAGGCAGAGAGTAAAATCTATAAAGTAGAAGCGATGCCGCAGCTCCTGCAGGATAGGTTCGGGACTGAGCTGTTGGTGAGCAGTATAGAAGAAAGAGACCTGGGGGTGCTGGTGGCCAGCAGGATGGCCAGGAGCCAGCAATGGGCTCTGGTGGCCAAGAAGGCCAATGGCATCCTGGGGTGGATCAGAAGGAGGTGGTCATCAGATGGAGAGAGGTTCTCTTCCCCCTCTGCTCTGCCCTGGTGAGACCACATCTGGAATCTTGTGTCAAGTTCTGGGCCCCTCAGTTCCAGAAGGACACAGAGCTGCTGGAGAGAGTCCAGTGCAGAGCCACAGAGATGATGAAGGGAGTGGAGC
>JAOXOE010004463.1:0-25251 GCA_028565055.1 Phoeniculus purpureus
CAGTGAGGGTGCCAGAGCCCTGGCAGGGGCTGCCCAGGGAGTTGTGGAGTCTCCTTCTCTGGAGACATTTCAAACCCTCCTGGCTATGTTCTTGTGTGACTGGATCTAGGGGATCCTGCTGTGGCATTGGGGGGATTGGACTGGATGGTCTTTGGAGGTCCCTCCCACTGCCCCATGTTCTATGACTCTGTGTGATTCTGTGGTTTAACTCATTTCTAACAGCCAGCCGCTAACTCCTTGACAGCAGACAGCCCTTTGCGGCCAGAAGTACTCCCCAGGTACTTTTTTAATTTGTGCCAAGCAAACGTCAGCACAGAAGGGCAAACGAGCTGCTCATCGACAGCCTCCGCAGCATCTGCAGGGGGCAGCTAAAGCAGCTTCACCTGCACAGCCTCACGCCCGGTCAAATTGGTTTAAAATGTTGTGCAGTTAAATACTTGTAAACATAATGAATTGGATCTATTCCTGGTGCTCTCCCTATTCCTTCAATTTACTGGTTCAATTAAAAAGGTACAAAAGCTGCAGATGCTTCTGTAAATTTTGCAACAACTTCCTAAAGCCCGGGCTCGGCACCACCAGAGTCCTCGAGCAGAGCTCCCAGGCAGAAGCAGCTACACAGAATGATCAGGAGGGGAGTACGGCAGCCCAAGACAAGCCGCAGTCCAAGAGAGCCCCAAATGTCCCCGAGCTGTCAGGGAAAAGCGGGGTTTGCTAATCTCTGCTCCAGTAGGAGCCCAGTGCTCTACCCTGAGCATCCCTCCCTTTCACTTCCCTAGCTGCGTGTTTATAAACTGCCCGGGCTGGCTGTTGTCTCCAGGCCAGGCGCTGGCGACGAGTTTACGCACGTCTGTTGAAGAAAGGGAAATACGTCGCATCTGCAGAGGGCTGGGAAATGTCAGGGGTTGCAGCTCCTCTCCTGCTTTGCACTTCGTTCTGACGGAACGTTCCATGTGAGAAGACACTGCTCCGACAGCCGGAGCCCTTCCCCAGCCTGGTGACCCTTCCCAAGGGCCCTGTACTGACACAGAACCATCATTTCCCCCTTCATACCCGAACATTCCTGGCCCGTGTCACTGTCACCTGTGGCTTTTCAGTAACTAACAGCCTTACCTTGCAAATTCTCCATGGGTTTGGTTCCTGTGGTTCCTTATGGGAAGCACTTCCATTTCCCCCAGCTCGCGTGCAACTGCTGCTTGTCCTTCGGATTGTTCCTTCTGCTGGCAAGTGCTCAGAGTGCTCCTCTGGCCAAGACTCAGCCCGGCTGTGAGCAGGTGAAGCTCTTCTGGCTGGAGCAGCCTAGTTCACGTGTTGTCTGCTTGTACTGAGAGCCAGGAGGATGGAGCCAGGCTCTGCGCAGGGGCACCCCGTGATAGGACAAGGGGCACTGGGTTTGGGCTAGAACAGAGGAGGTTCCACATCAATGTGAGAAGGACCTTCTTCCCAGTGAGGGTGTCAGAGCCCTGGCAGGGGCCACCCAGGGGGTTGTGGAGTCTCCTTCTCTGGAGACATTTAAAACCCTACTGGACATGTTCCAGTGCAACTGGATCTAGGGGATCCTGCTGTGGCAGGCGTATGGGACTGGATGATCTTTCCAGGTCCATTCCAACCCCTAATGACTGGATCTAGGGGATCCTGCTGTGGCAGGAGGTTGGACTGGATGGTCTTTCCAGGTCCCTTCCAATCCCCAGTGTTCTGTGACTCCGTGATCCTGTGCCAAGCACACCTGTGCCCCACATTCCCACTTGGGTTTATGTCTGTGAACTCCACGGAAGGAGTTTTCAAAGGAGAGTTTTCTCCCCAGTTTAGATCTAATATATTAATAGGTTGTGTTTATGAATAAATATGAACGATTTCAAATAGTGTGCTTATTAATAGATCCAATATCGTGTGTTTAGAAGACGAGCAATTACACTGGAGAGGAAGGTGAACGCACCTCCAGCTGCTTGTGAGCTGCTTCAGCCCTCGGGCTGGCTGCAAGCGAAGCAAAGCAAAGCTAGCCACACTTGGGGATGTAATGAGCTACTAAAACCTCGCGTGGGCTTCCCATTTGTCTTACCTCAGTCCTGTGAATCTTTCTAGGACTCAGTCTCCTGTAGAATGGAAACGACAGCTCGTACACACGTTGCAGGGTATCTGGGAGGTCTGTTCCTTCCAAGCTCCTTGCGATCTCCCTCACAAAGGGCTGAAGCGCCCTCCCCGCTGCCTTCACACCTCTTCCCTTGCACTTCAAAGGGGCCTGAAGGGCTATGGCCAGTGCAGCTTAATGGCCCATTCCTTTTTCCTCTTGTGGCCGGCTGTTTTAAATTAAGCTGAAACCGCTGAGAGCAAGGACAATCCTCCTCCTTGGCCTTCGTGAGTCATCTGCGCTGTCTCTATCCTCTTCCTTACCTGCATGCGCCAGGAAAACACAAACCCGAACAGTGACCTGTCTGTTCTGCCCACAATTTGCATCAAGAGGGTGCTAATGAAGTGCAAGTCCTACAGCTGGGGAGCCTCCAGTGCTAAATACACCTCGCTCCAGTGGGCTTTTGCTAGCGAATACAAACCTCTAGCAGTGTTGGTGCCTTGGCAGCTGAACCTGCAGTCTTCCTCCAGAGCGAAGTCCTCAGGTCTTGGCTGTCTGTTCAGTTTTAAGTGTCGTGGAATCATAGAATCGCTAATGTTGGAAAACACCTTAAAGATCACGGTGCTCCTCCAGGGAACTGTGGTCCAACACCGCCATCACTCGTGGCCACAGAAGCAGAGGGTCTGTGGGTCCCTGTCTCTGAGGGCTGCTCTCCACGGCTAACAACAAGCTTGTCTGGTAGAGCTACTGCAGAGTGACTGTACCAGTGTCCAGACCGGGTCGGTGTTCCCAGCCCAGTGTGCTCCGAGCCAAGGAACCGGTAGCTCCGAGGTTGGGAGACTCGCTCCCATTTCCAGGAGCCGCCTGTCCCAGCGCTGTTTGCGGGCAGGAGGGGACAAGCACGTTCGGACGGCACCGACCGAGGGGTGCCCGGCAGACTCGTTAGTTCGTTGTGTTGCCAACACAGCAGGGCCAGGAGCAGCGCTCGGCTCGATCCGTGCGGCAGGGCTCTGTCCTGCTCCCGGCAGCTCCAGAGCGGCAGGCAGAGCCCTTCCCCTGATGCCGCGGCTCGAGTCTCCGTCTGACCCTGCGGGAAGGGAGCGGCGACTCGGTTCCTTCCTCCTTTGTTTCCTGCCCAGGTGAGGCAGGTGCCGACGCTCCGCAGCAGCCTCCATCAGGCAGCTTCTCTCGGGGAGAAGAGCCAAGGGCGGAAGGAAACGTGCCGGCTGCCAGAGGTGCTGTGGCACGGAGCACGCTCCTCCCGAGCCGTGTCTGAAAGGGGAGGTGAAAGCCAAGAGCCCAAAACATTTCCTGTGTGCCCGAGGTGAGCCCGGCGCGATGCCTCTCGCTCCTCTGCTAAAACACATCCCCGACTGAAGGAACATAACGCTCGAACTCCGCCTTCGAAAGCGGCCAGACCAACACAACTTGGGGGCTGCCGGGCTGGTTGCTGCTTTTCTTAGCTCCGCTTTAGCCCGTCAAACCCGGGCACTGTCTGTGCGGTTGGCAGAGTCTGCCCCTGGGCCCCTGCCTTTGCAAGGGCTGAGGCAGCTCCCGCGGGATCTCTGCTCCCTTGGTTCTGCTGTGAATAGCAGGGTGTGGGGTGATGAATGGCCGCAAGTGCCGCTGCAACACCCAGAACCACAGCGTCACCACTCTGCTTGGAAAAGACCCCTGGGATCATCGAGTCCAACCATCAGCCCAACTCCACAAGACACCCCTATACCACATCCCCCAACAGCACATCCAAATGATCTTTAAACACATCGAGGGATGGGGAATCACCCACCTCCCTAGGCAGCCTAGTCCAGGGCCTGACCACCCTTTCTGTGAAAAAACTCTTCCTAGTGTCAAGCCTAACCCTCCCCTGTTTGAGCTTGGAGCCCTTCCCTCTTGTTCTATCACTAACAGCCTGTGAGAAGAGACCAGCACCCACCTCTCCACAACATCCTTTCAGGTAGGTGTAGGGAGTGATGAAGTCTCAGCCTCCTCTGCTTCACACTGAAGAGCCCCAGCTCTTTCAGTCTCTCCTCATCAGCTCTGTTCTCCAGGTGCCAACTCGTTGCTCCTGCAGCAGCACATGAGACCTTCATGGGTTCAGGAGGAGCCAGTCATCCTACAAACTGGGAACTGCTGTGTCTGTGCTCAGAGGGCAAGTCACCCCTGACCCTCTGCAGCTCACTCCTGATCTCACCTGGGGTGAAAGAGAGATTTAATGTTATAGGTCTCAAGTCTGTGTCTCCTCCTTGGCTAATAGCAGCAGGCAGCAGTCTAACCTGCAAGTTGTACTTCACAGAACCCATTCGCTCTTGTTCTATCACTAATTGCTTGTGAGAAGAGACCTGCTTCGATGCTGTGGTGCTCACAGAGCCAGAGAGGAGTGTGGTAGCCCCTGGAAGAGTCTGCAGTCTGTGATATCGATGTTTTACACCTGCAGTCTACTCTGGGTTGTGCCCTGCTCGGCACCAGGCCTGACACTGCTGCTCGTATAGGGTTAAGGACAGGGCTCTGCACACAGGAAGGGGCAAACTGGCTCCCTTTTTGATATCAAGGAGCAAGAAAGCACAGACCCTGCAGCAATTTGCACTCCCACTGCACGGGCAGATAACAAGCGCCCTGCCTGCCTCCCTAACTGGAAACGCCGAGGCTGAGCTGCTTGTCTGGCATCCACCTGTAACCAGCACAGAAGGGAAACCCTGAAGAGACTGGCTGATCCAGTGCTGAAGCTGGTGTCTCAAAGAAGCAGCACAAATTGCCCTCCAGAGCTTATCTCCTCCCATTAATTATAAGGATGGCCTGGAAAACTGGTTGAGACTGGATGTTGGGCTTCCAGGAAGCTTAGATCAGATGAGCTGACTTCCAGCCCTGGCTGAGAAGAGGCGACACCAGAATCCTCTTCTCTGCCTGCAGCAGCCGCACTGCTGTGCAGAGGCATCAGACAAAGCCCTGGCTTAACCTAAGTCCACTGCATTGCTCTAACTGGACTAGGATTTCCCCGGTCAGACCTGCTGCTGCTCCTAACTAAAGTACCCAGTCACAGCCTCACTGAAGTACCCAGTGGGAATCGCCATGGTAAAACCCTTCTCCAGACGGCTCGGGGAGAGTAAAGACCTCGCACGCTTCGGAGAGGCGCAGCGGGTCTGTCACAGAGCTTTGGAAGGCCTTGCCTGTGGTTTGCAGAACCTCATTGAACTGGGCCAGAAGTCAGCCCCTCGGTGCAGGGACAGGAATTTTTGTGCCTGCCCGTGCTCCCAGGACGTCCCCGTCAGTGACGCTGAGAGCAGGGTTCTGTGTCCCTGAAGGGCTGCAGCCGTGGGAGCACCCCGGCTGAGGGAAGGAGTGTGAGCGGGCTTGGGTCATGGATCGCTTTTGGAACCAGCAAGAGAGAACTAGTGGCAGAGAGGAGGTTCAATGAAACAGTCAGTGAGTAAATGAACAGAACTGCCTGGAAACAAGGCTGGGTTCTTGATGGCATCAGAAAGCAGCAGACCCCCATCACGCCCTCCCCAGACCCAACGCACTGACTGAAGTGCCCTCCTCTCTCTGATCACCAAGTAACCAGCTGCCAGGGGTGAGCGCTTGCAGAACCAGCCTGTGACCAGACGCACTGTGGGACTCCCAGTTCATTTTCTCTCCCGAAAGCCTGCAGATGGTGGTGAGCAGCTGGTGGATGGTGCCCTCAGAACACAAGAGGGTGTTTTCTGACTGCAGCCAGGGGGAGAACCCGCGCCTGGGTGGTGCCACTGCAAGCTCAGAGGACATGGATAATTCACAACCTCGATTAACAACCTGGGAGCTGCAATAGCTCATCCTCCTCACTTCCCACCCTTCCTACTTAATGTGCTTAAGTATTCATGAACACATGATGGGGATCTCATTAACAGTGTGTGAAGCAGCCACATCCTCATTACAAACGGCTCGAAAATGCTCCTGATCCTTTCAGGAGAACCAGCTCTGCACAATTAGGAGCCTGGGAAAGCCACAGGTGCACAGCACACAGGGTGATCAAACTGCCCCAGTGAGATGCAGCGGCTCTGTGCTGCCAGAACAGGGCGGGAGGATGCAGCCACACAGGGCAGGACACACTGTGCTCCTGGTGGCGCTGGCTTTGCTCAGGAGCCACACAGCCACGTCTCGCTGGCAGAGACCCCAGCTGCTGGCCCTAAAGAAAGGGGCCCAAACTGAAATGGGTGGATCGTCAAGAATTATGGACTCAGAACCGCTTCTGGACACTACCCAGCTCTGCACAAACTGCTCATGAAGCTCCCCGGGCTCGGGCTGGCACCCGGGTATAAGATCTGGCTGCGTCAGAGATGCTGACAAGTGGTCGGCTGCAAACCACCACCCAAAGAAGGGAATTAGAAAAGAGGAGCAAACGCGTCAGTTACGGCCACCTGGCTCCTCGAATGGGCCTTCACAGACACGCGGATGCTCTGCACCTTCTGCTGGCATCGTCTCGAAGAGCGGAATTGAATTATAGATCATTAGGGGTTGGAAGGGACCTCAAAAGATCATCTAGTCCAATCCCCCTGCCACAGCAGGACCACCTAGATCAATGCTAGACCCCCTTTGTTTCTCACGTCTGTCTTCTCCTCTGGTTGGTCATTGATATCCTCCCTAGCCAAGCTGCCAGGTTTGGGTCCTAAAGCTCTCTTCTGTCACTGACCCTTGACAGGGTTAGGGAGGGGAGCATTTAGTCAGCCAGAGCTAACAGAAAGGCCAGAGCTGGTTGCCAAGGCAGTAACAGATCGTGGATAATCGGATGGTGTTAATCAGACATTAAACAGCTGGCTGCTGCCCTCCTGGCTTTGTGGTCACTAATTAATTCACACACCCAGGGTCTCTCAGGAAGGATCATCTGGATTTACCTTCCTCTGTCTTTAAATACTGAGTCAGAGTGGTTCAACAGAATCCCAGAACATCAGGGATTGGAAGGGACCTGGAAACATCATCCAGTCCCAGCCCCCTGCCACAGCAGGATTCCCTAGATCCAGTTGCACTGGAACATGGCCAGGCAGGTTTGAACCATCTCCAGAGAAGGAGACTATACAGCCCCCCCTGGGCAGCCCCTGCCAGGGCTCTGGCACCCTCACTGGCAAGAAGGTCCTTCTCACATTGATGTGGAACCTCCCCTGTCCCAGATGACACCTGCTGCCCCTTGTTCTGTCACTGGGTGCCCCTGAGCAGAGCCTGGCTCCATCCTTCTGACACCCACCCTTCCCATATTGATCAACATTCACGGGGTCACCCCTTAGGCTCCTTTTTTCTCCCAGCTCAAGAGCCCCAGCTCCCTCAGCCCTGGAGACATTTCTTGTGGGTACCCGGCCATGTTCCTGTCCGACTGGATCTAGGGGATCCTGCTGTGGCTGGGGGATTGGACTGGATGATCTTTCGAGGTCCCTTCCAATCCCTAATGCTCTGGGATGCTGTGAAAACCTTTGCTCAGATTCTCCTTTCCCCGAAGTACCGACCTACCTGTTCACATCAAACCTCCCTCAGTGCCTAAAGATCTTCTGAGCAGGCAGAGACAAACCTGCACTTGTGGCAGCGCCAGTGATCTCCATCTCGCCCTAGCTCAGTTAGCATCAGAAACCCACTCGAAGTCCCCTCCCGTCTCCTGTTTGTCACCTCAGACACCTACGGCCTGTCTCAGACACCAGAGTTTTCACAGCTCACTTGGAAAAGGCCGCCAGGGGACGAGGGCTCTGTTGCTGTCCTTACACAGCATTTACAGGGGCCCCTGTCTCTCCGGGGACCTGCATTCAATCCCCACCTCCGCCCGAGGGATTTGAGCCTGCAGCAGCCTCCCAGCGGAGGCTCAGAAAACACGGGCTGTTATGTCCAGGTGGCTGGATGGTGGCTGGATGCTGACAGCCCCCAGCCTCGCCCTGAAGGCCGTAGGAAACCGCTAACTCCCTAGGCACAGAAAGAGCGCGCGAGCAAGGAGCATCTTGTCATGCGCCCACCCCCGAGAGCACCAAACCCACGTCCCTCCGGGGCTGCTCTCACGCCTCTGCTCTAGCCCGGGCTTCCTGCGCACCACTCACGGAACACGCGACAAGGGAGCGCCCTGCAGTCAGGTGTGGACAGGAGCTCACAGGGGCAGCGAAACGTGGCTCGCAGCCTCTCCGGGGACAGGCGGGAGCTGAGCGTGGGCTCCTGCTTCTTGGGTGCCTGCGCCGGGCCGTTACATAAGGGAGCGACACGGTTTCAGCAACGTGTCTGCATTTCACAACCAAAGCCTGAAAAGGAAGCACAGTGAGACCAGTGAAGCGCTTTGGCAGAGAGAGGCTCTGAGAGGAAAACATCGAGTTTGGGTGCCAAGCGGATGGAGGCACCTGGTGCCACAGAAGGATGTTGTCCTCAGGTCGTCTCTGCTGCAGGGAGCTGCTGTCAGAGATCACAGCTTCCATCCTGGGAGCAGCGTCACCACCCAAACCTTGGAAAGGTGCTTTTCCCAGACCGAGCACCGTACGAACTGTGGCCACTGCTGCTGCTCTGGAGCTAGCCTGGGTCTTTCTAGCTGCCCCATGTAGGCATCTAGTCCCTTCCTGGCAAGGAAGTTCTGGATGTGATCGCTGGGCTCTTCAAGCCAGCGGCGCTGGGAGCTGATGCCCCGTGGCAAGCGGTTCTCATTGCTTTCAGGAGGCCCATCTCTGTTCTCCCGATCTCTTGCCCTGGAGAGAGCAGGAGCGGTCGCAAAGGAGATCACCGTCCTGGGATGAACGTTCTCTTTGCTCTCCTTCCTGCTCTCTGTCCAATGTGTGTTAAAAGGCTCAGAGACTTGAGTGTTTAAAGGGGGGTGGGTTGGAGAGCTGAGCCGAAAGCGCCAGAGAGTGGAGAAGCACCCTTGCCACCCGTTTCTCAACGAAGACGCTTCCCTGTTGGCCTTCGAAACGTCCTGACCCCTTAGGAGGGTCTGTTGTGAACAGACGCTCGGAGCGGTAACTGGCTGCAGAACCGTGCCGTCGCTGATTCCTGCCTTGACTCCCCTGCCATTAGCGGCTCCAAGGGGCTTTCGCTGCGCAGGGGCTTCTGCTGCCGTTGGAGCAGGTGGAACGAAGGTTTTAAGCAGAAGTCATTCCTCATGCAGCCAGCGGTTTGTGTCTGCGCTCTGCGCACGGAGAGCTGCAGGAAAACACCCCTGCGAGGAGCGAGCGGCCGCAGCTCGGAGCGAGCGGCCCCTTTGTTTGTGCCCGTGAACAGCCCAAAGCTGCCATCTGCTGATGCAGTGCCCAAGTTCACGGAGCCAGCCCTTTCCATTCTCCTCCGGAAGGATCTCGCCGCCTTGCGGGCTGCGCAGACCCACTGCCATCTAGCGGAGGTCGCCAGGAACCGCTCCGAGCGAAGCAGACCCGACGGGGCGACTGTCGGAGCGGCTGCTGCCGCTGCTGCCGGCTGCACAAGAGAACTTTGCCCGCAGGACAAGACCCATGTGAGCTGTTTTTGCCGCCAGCTTCACGATGAAGCGCAGTCTGTGTTTCCCTTTGCTGCTGAAGGCCACAGGGGCTGACGAGCTCCAGTGCCAACACTAACGGAGTCGGCTGGTCGGGCTGCAGCTGGTCAACAGATCCTAGACTGGGCAATCAGATGATCCGAGGTCAAACGTGGCGCTTGAAATGAGAACACGGTCCTGGTGGCACCGAGTTCACCGGCGGGGACGGAGGGGTTGAGCAACGTGGCTCTCGGGGCACGGGACCGATTCGCGGCCGGGGCGTGGGGCAGAGGCCGTAGAGCCCAAACACCAGCTGGCTGCGGGACAGTGAGCGGCTCGGGCTTGGAGCTGCCGATTCTCCCCCGAGAATCGGAAACCGCACCGACAGCCGCTAGAACTCGCTGCAGAGCGCTGTGAGGACGCGGTGGGACATCTTTGTCTTCAGGGGCTCTTGCGGGGGCTGCAGCCTGACTGCACACACCAGTGTCTGCGGCTGGGGCGCTGACACCTCTACCCGCAAACTCCCTCAGTTTCGCTAAAGCAGGATGTCCCTGGCAGCTGTGGAGAGACAGGAAGGGAAAGTAACGCTGAATTCAAACAAACAAACAGTGAAACACACAGGCTGAGGGGGAAGTGCTGTGAAACATCGCTGGGCTCTCACCGAGCTCAGTGAGCCTGAGTCTGCAGCTCCAGCTCGGCTGGAATAGCCCCTCGCACCGGTGCCCTGTCCAGGGAGAGACCAGACCTCCCCATGCCAGTCACCAACCCTGTGTCTAACACCCGTCAGGCTGGTGGATCTGCTGCCCAGTCCATCCCAGGGAAGATATTAGGAGGAAGAGTGTAGACTGCAGTTGTGAGACTTACTGGTTTGTCTTTCATCTCCTCTCGCTCTTCTAAAGCCTGAAGAGGGAAAGATCTTCCCATTCAGCCTCTGCCCTTGCTCCAGCCCCTCGATGTCTCCCTTGTGCTGGGGAAGTTGAGTTGCTGGAGGTTCCACACGAGAGGAAGTCACTGGGCACCATCGTCACAGTCGTTCTGAAGCGTGAGGAGAAGTCGTGGCGCAGAGGAGCTCAGACCGCTGCCTTCACCCGTGCAGCGAGCTGGCCTTCTGCTGGTCCCTGCCTGCTGCCCGTGCAGCGACACAGAGACACCGGCCGGCTCCCAGCCCAGGGTTTTTGACCTTTTCTTCTTCACTTAGCCAAGTGCTTTCTGTAGTTGTTCCCTCCATTTGAAAATGAAGACAGGAAGGAATTGAACCAAGGTCCTCTCCGTGGCTGACCCTGCCGGACTGCACCAGGGCTGCCGCAGCAAGGAGTGTTCCCAGTAAATCCAAACTTCCAGGCTGCACTTCCAACCCGGCCAGGCAGGACTGGCACTGGGTCATTCCTGCGCTGCAGCCTCTCTCTGAACGAGCCCGGCCAAGGAGACAAGGTCTGCAAACGTCCAGAGACAGCTCTGCGACTGCTGTCCCACATCTGACCTCACACAGGCAACCGATTCCCCTAGCTCTATCTGCACCGCTACTGACCAGCACAGCTCAGCTGTTCGTCCCACAGCCACATGAAGTTCTGCTACAGCCACGTGAAGGACAGAGCCCCAGGCACCTCGCACAGCTGCTTCTCGTGGGGAAACCCACTTTACTCGACTTTGAAGTCCTCTCTGCTGTCGCTGCATCACATCCTCCAAAAGATGTGACCCAAAGGTTTGGGCATCCTCTGTGACTTGGTCTGGGTGATCCTGCCATGGCAGGCGATTGGACTAGATGATCTTTTGAGGTCCCTTCCAATCCCTAATGATTCTATGATCTTTAACCTCCCAGAACAGTCTTCTAACAAGGGTCACTGGGATTCTGTCTCGGCCCCGGTTTGTACCCAGTCTATGGAGGTTTCTCTCGCATCCCTTCTCGAGCCGTAACCCATCACCTGTCCACAGTCTCAGTACACGACAGCCTCAGGAACAGCCAGTGCTCCCCGATGCCCTACAAAACCCAACCCTCTGCTCCTTGCTCCGACACAGTGGCACCTCGTGCTCCTTCTCGGTGCTGCACAGACACCTGTGGTGTGCTCCCCTGCAGGTCACCCCACGTACAAGTCAGGTTCCATGGGTGCCTTCTGTTCCAAACCAACCTCTGACCAGCCCACTCCAAAGACCCCCAGTGCTGGAGCTAAACCGCATCTTCCTCATCTCCTCTGGTCAGAGGACAACTGCCTTTTTCCCCCCCCTCAATTTTACTGTAATTAGGGGCATCTTAAAACCCACCTGGCCATGGTCCTGTGCAATGGGAACTAGAGGATCCTGCTGCAGCAGGGGGTTGTACTGGGTGATCTTTGGAGGTCCCTTCCAAGCCCTAATGACTGGATCTAGGGGATCCTGCTGTGGCAGGGGGATGGGACTGGATGGTCTTTGGAGGTTCTGGGATTGTGTGATGCTGGGTGTCCTTCTCCGGCTTTAGAATTCAGCTGGGGCAGAGGAGCCTGGGATAGGGCTTGGGGCAAGAGGCGGTGACTAAGCCTGTGAGGAGCTTTCCAGGGCTGGGTAAGGAGCTGCCGACAAGAAACAAGCCCTGAGAGAAGGGAAGAGCCGCAGCAAAGAGGGAATGCTCACGCAGGTAAAACCCGTGGGTGAGGCCGTTCGGTCACAATCAGGTTCCTTCTCTTCTCTCTTCCAAGCAGACAGGGAGAGGACAAGTAGGGAGATCTGCACACTAGCAGCTTCAAGCAGGAATGGAAACGCTGGTGCAGTTTGCCTCATATTAGGATAACAAGTGGGGTCTGGGGGCCTCGGAGCCCTTAAAGACGAGACCCTGTCTGCTGGAGAAGCTGCTGCCTCCCGTGCAGCGCAGGGCATGGCAAGGCCCTTGCTTCCCTAAACCAGTCACTCATGAAATCCATCGCTCCCTCAGGTAGGGGCATTGCTGCAGCTTTGCAGGTGGCAGAGTTAGCGAAGCTCTTTGGCAGGGTTTCTCCTCCCAGGAGACTTCTCAGCTGCTTCAGCCCTGCAGCCCAGATGAAAGAGCAGCCTAGGACACGAGAAACAAGGGGCTCCGCAGGCAGGGGCGGGGGTGGACAGATCGTTCTCACACCAGTCGCAAGAATCAGGTCCCTCTGGAGCACAGAGAGCCAAAATCCGCCTTCTCTATGGGCCGTCGCCTCGCCAGGCACTTCTAACCGCTGCAGGCTGCGAGCGGGCCAGCGGAGCTGCAAGCCTTGCTCTGACTGACGTGTTCCTGCCGCTGCTGAGGAAGGAGCAGGGATGCTGGAGGTCCAGCCTTGACCCTGTTCTCCTTCCCCTCTAGCCCCTCGAAGGAGCTCCCCGCAGCAAGTGAAGCTCTGACGTGTCCCTCCCTGCCTGCTCCTCTCCGTGCAAGGGAGAGCTCAAACCCCCCGAGGACGCGCTGGAGGGGGCTGCAGTCACCCGGCCACGTCTCAGGACCTAGCAGAGAGGACCCGAAAGCCCCCCTCAAAGAGCCTCGACGAGCAGCTCTGTTAATCAGCGTTTGACCGACACGATCGTAACTGCTGCTGACAGAACGGCGCGCGGGGAAGTTCAGCTCCTCGAGTGGCAGCAGCGCAACCAGGATAAAGTCTTAATTAAACTCTGAAGCTGAGGCTTCTCGTGATCCTCAGTACAGTGGAGAAGCCCCTTCCTGGGAACCCAGCCCCCTCTTGCTGTCACCTCACCCCTTGCTGTTAACGAGCCCCTTCATCCCCCCGCACAGAGCGCTCGAGCTGGTCCCAGCTGCCTATTGCCCGCGACTGGATCTCCTGTGATGCCCTGAGCTCTGCTGCCTTCAGCGAGCGGCAAACACGGCACCACCTCACCAGTCCCCAGCTGCAAAGATTGGTAGCTGTCGCTTACTCAGTGAACTGCAAATTGTGATGCAGCAGCTTCTCTTTGTGCTGAGTAAATCCAGGCTGGAAGTGATTTCCCTGAGTGTCACAGACAGCCCGTGCACCCACGGGCCAACTTCGGAAGGGGCTTCTCCTGCCCTGGCTCATTCCAGCGCAGCAAAAGCTCTCAAGCATCACCCAAAGGGTGGAGAAGGATCAATGTCTTGACAGAAGCGGCCTCCTCAGACAGGCAGAGCACAGCCATCACTCGCACTGTTGAAAACACTGCTGAGCTGTTTCCTGAGACACCAGGCTGCCCCTGTCAGACTGAACGAGCCACAGAATCCCAGACCATCAGGGACTGGAAGGGGCCTCCAAAGATCATCCAGTCCCATCCCCCTGCCACAGCAGCATCCCCTAGATCCAGTCATTGGGGATTGGAAGGGACCTCCAAAGGTCACCCAGTCCCATCCCCCTGCCACAGCAGGATTCCCCAGATCCAGTCACACAGGATCAGGGCCAGGAGGGTCTGAAACATCTCCAGAGAAGGAGACTCCACAGCCCCCCCTGGGCAGCCTCTGCCAGGGCTCTGGCACCCTCACTGGCAAGAAGGTCCTTCTCGTATTGATGGGGAACCTCCTCTGTTCCAGCTCACACCCGCTGCCCCTTGTCCTGTCACTGGGTGCCCCTGAGCAGAGCCTGGCTCCATCCTCCTGACACCCACCCTTCACATATTGATCAACACTCATGGGGTCACTCCTCAGGCTCCTTTTCTCCAAGGCTAAGAGCCACAGTCCCCTCAGCCTTCCCTCAGCAGGGATCCCATTTGGGTGGACAGCTCTGATTATCAATGAACTACAGTTATCACCACATTTTTAAACCAATTTGTGTGGGTTTCCTTTCAACTTGCCTCTGTTTCAGCTTCTCAGTGCCTCAAGAGCAACTGTGCCTCAGGGCTGGCTCCAGCAGGTGCCAGCAGCCAGCTCAGGACCTGAGAAATGGCAGGAGAGCAGTCGTCATCCTCAGACACGTTGCCAGACCATCACTGGATTCTGCACTGGTGACCAAGGCAGACAGAGAGAGGAGCAGAACTGCCCAGCCACAACCTGCAGAGATTTAAATCTCCCTGTGACACAAACAAGGGCCTCAGGTCAGGAACTAGTGAAGTGCAGGAGCTAGAAGGAAGTTCCACAATAAACACAAACAAGCAAACCCGTCTGCAGGATCCTTAGCTGCAGCCTGACCTGGGTACTTACAGGATAAACAAACCTGGGCTGCACAGACGGGTCAGTCGTTTGGGCCCCCGGCAGCCCCATCCTTGGGCTTCCTTGGCTGAGCAACCAAGTGAAGTCAGGGCTGTTGTCGTTGCTGTGGGTACGGGAACCTGTGCAGTGGCTGTGCCACCGCCCTTGGCCACCAGCTCCAGCGTGTGGGCAGGCTGATGCTCAGGGTCCAGCTCCTGGAGCAGCACAGTGAACCTCACACTGAAGGGGTTAGTGAGAATCACCCAGGACAGTAACAAGTAGAGGCAAGTCTGGCCCGGGGTCAGTCAGGCAGCAGCAGCACCTGCAGCTTGTGAGCTCTGCCTCTGGCGCAGACAGGGCATTTAAAGCAAAGGCAGCACAAAGGACTAGTCCTCTCCTCCATCAGCCTGGCTGAACAGCAAGAACACCTGGTGCAGCCCTTGCATGGTTAGAAACCATCAGTCAGTGCTGGCTGAAAGAGACTTCAGAGAGGAGGGATTAAGGCTCGGTTGTGGGGTCCTGTCTTTGAGGTGCTCGGGGCACACAGCAGCACGAAAACAGGGCTGATAGAAAATCCCGAAGGAGGAGTGTGAGGGTGGCTCTACAAACCAGCCGCTCTCTCGCTCACTCTCCCAGATGGCCAGTGGCTATCAGCAAACCCACCCCGTCTAACCTTGTCTTCGGGAAGCCACAAGAAACAGGGTCCATGGAGAGAGCAGGAAAACGTAGACAACTGCTCTGGTTTCAGGGAGGAGTCTGCTGCTTGTACTGGAACACAAGTGGCCGATGGCCAAGGGGACTGAAGAGACTGGTCACAGCTAGGAAGTGGCACGCACTCAGTTTCCTGAAGTGATGCCCAGGAGTCCTGTAGCCCCTCTGTGTCACCACTCCGGCAGTGCCTGGCTCAGCCTGGTTTCATACACCGGAGCTGGGACTGGGAAGCCGCTGCTCTGTTCCACTTGCCAGTCTCCGGTCCTAGCAACAGTGGCAGCATCACCTCTGACTGGAGCCTCTGCACAGGAACCAAGAATCTTTCTGTAGCCTGTAAGCTCTGCACAGAAAACCTCCCGTCTGTGAGTGATTTGATTTTCCACTTGGTGAAGGCGGGAGAGCTCTGCTAGCCCACCAGGGCTGCCGAGGCTGCAGCGCTTCAGGACAAGCTTCTGACAACGATGTTGGAGCAATTAGGGCCCTGCAGGTCTCTCTTCTCACTGGTTTATAATCAAGCTCGGGCAGCAGTGTTTCCTGTTAGCTCTTCCAGGACTTTCTTTGACTCTCTGTAGGATGACCCTTGCTCTGGGCATGGTGCCCTCACAGAGCAACTGCCACGGGCACAGGGCTGCCCTGCTCCATCCTTCCCTGCTCTGGGACCAGCCGTCTCCGAACAAGGCAGCGTGTGCTGGTGAAGGGCAGCTGGAGCTTCCAGAGAGGCGTTTGCTGAGGGGAGATCAGCCCAGACCCGTGACGTGACAGGCTGCTGGCAGATGTGTGCCCTGGGCTCCAGGCACGGCCCTCGCGTGGGTCACACAGCCCCTGGGGCTCGCGTTAGCCTTCGGGGTGGGTGTCCCCGTCAGAGCTCCGGAGGAGACAGGGCTGCTGCCTCTGCACATGGGGTGGTGCTGGAAGCCCCCGAGCCCCAGCCCTGCTCACAGCGCCCACACACACGTAGAGTCCTTCCGTTTCTCTCTCATTTCATGAGGACGAGTCGCTCTCGTTCCCCGCCTGGACTACAGAGGGAGCCGGGGCTCCGCTTTGCGGCAGCGGAGGATGCGAGAGCGGCGCCGGGCGCCCCGCACCGGTCCCCAGCACCCGGGCACCTGCCCTGCGGCGCCCAGCCGCTCCCAGCCCCGCTGCCACCTCAGGCTCTTCCCTCTCCTCTCTGGGGAGAACAACCGGCACAGTGCGACAAGACCCCGGGCAGACCCTGCCGGGAGGAGGATGAGGGAGCTGCGAGCGTGCAGAGCTCTCTGCTGCAGGTCGAGCTGCCTCCTCGAGTCTTCCCCAGATCTCATCCGACACCTTTCGCGTTCACCGGCTTCAACCACCACAGAGCCATCAGCAAGTTTTAGCGAGCAAACGGAACCACAGGGAGGGCGCTACACGCAGCGCCGAGAGCAAGGAGAGGGCTGGTTGTAATGGGAGCCCGAAACTCCAGCGAGATCCTGAGAGCTTCTGCTCCTTTGCAGAATCAGATGGAACTGATACCTGAATGCAGAAGATGGTTCCTTGAATCAGATCCCCTTCATTTCGTCATCAATATTTCCATCAGTGTCGTCACTTTCAGCAGAAGGTTGTTGCAGCCCCTCTCCCACACTGCTGCTCACCAGCTGTTAGAACAGCAGCTGCAGCTGCTGGATCTTCATCGCACAAGGTGCTCACCAAGGGCTTTTGCTCCAAAGTACCAGCGACAACCCGGGACATAAGGAGGAAATTCCCAATCAAGTCCAAGCAGCTTAAAAGGGGGTTTCTCCAGTTACTGCCCTTTATTTGGGCTCCCCACGTGGAATTTTAAGTGCCTGGAGCTGTCGCTCTGCCTCTGTGTCCTCTGTGGAATCAGGAGAGTTCAACAGGATTGCTGGCACCCTTCATGCCTGGCAGCAGGCTGCTCTACCCAGGCAGCCAGCAAACGTGTGAAATCTCTCCTTTCCATCAGGAAAGCCAACAGCCCTCAGGATTTTCTGTGATTCCCTTCATGAGAAACAAGGAGGAGCATGGCTGGGTCAGACCAGAGGCCTCTTGAACCCGGGTCTTGTTCCTGACAGCGAAGGAAAGGCTTTGAGGAAGGTGTCAGCAAAGCCAAAGCACAGCAGCAGCACCAAGTCTTTCCTGTTTCTCTCTGCCAGCAGCTTAGGGTCTTCCTCGGCCACAGGTTATATCAGAGCCTCATGCCTAAGGCTTGAGGAGGCTGCAAGAGATTGTTCCCCCGCAGGTCTGTTCCACACTGCCGATCATATTTAAGTCTGGGCTCCACCGTCTGACGGCGTGAACACAGCGAGTGTGTTGGGTAGGAGCTCTGCACGCGACCTCACTGCGCGTCTCGCTGAGCCACCGCTGCCCACCCACATCTTCCACTGCGTGCGCCTCTTCCCAGACTGCAGTAGCTCACCTTATACCATCCGACCTCTCAGAGTCGCATGATGGACCAGACTGTCGGGTACCACTGATGGCCCCGTGGAAGCTTCCTAATATGTTTGTCCAGGGGTGGTGGTGGCAAACAAACTCTACACAAGGACACGAGGAAGCAGAACTGCAAAGTACCTCGAACTGATTCTCACAGTCAAGAGTCTCAGCCATTTAGCTGCAAACTTGGGGTCTCTCTTCTGCTCTTTCTCTTGTCCCATTTCCCTTGATCACAAGGGCTACCAGTCCCCAGGGATGTGTCTCCTCACTTCTCTCCAGCGCCGCGACCGTCTACTTGTTCTCTTTTGCAGTAAAATAACTCACTTGCTGCTAAACTCATTTCTCCCTCCCTCCTACTCTCAGTCCTCCTCAGACTTCAGCAGGGGCAGGGGTGAGACCGCATCAATTTCAACCCTCCAGCACTGTCGACAGCTCCAGCTATGTTCAGCTCTTTCTTTCAGAGGCTTCCAAGAGCAGGGGTACAGTGAGTCTGCAGGAGCCCAAAGGCAGGCGCAGAGGGGCTTTGCCCCGAGCAGGGTGAGGACAGGACACTGACCTTGGCTTTGGCCCCTTTGTGTGGGCGCTGCTGCAGCCTCAGCTAAGAAGCAGAGTGAGCCTGTCAGGACAGCTGGCTACTGGTCTTTCCTATGAGGCAACACAGATGTGAGTCTCTGAAGAAGATTGAATACGACTCTAATGACTGCAAGAGCAGTGCTCAAGGTCTGGTTTGAGGCTGGGCTGGTCACTGAGCAGATGGGAGATGTTCTCTGCTAGTCACTTTCCCCTCCCAGAAACAGGGAGGAAATAGGAATGAGAGAGACCCATGGATTGGGGAAAGCAAGGAAAAATGATAATAGGAAACATTACAGCCCCAACAGCGAACCAACCCACTCCTTACATCAGCATCACCAGTGAGAGAGCTGCTCAGAGAGCCCCAGACTGGATTCGGTGGCAGGCAGAAACCAAAAGCAGGAGCTGGGTTCAGGAGCGCATGGACTGGGACTGAAGGGAAAGCAGACAGAGGCTTCCTGAGGTCCAGACATTGAGGAAGAGAGATGAAGAGGACTGACCCTTGTGGTCATGGATGGGATGAAATATCTTGTTCCTCTTCATCGTCTCTGCGGCTCTGCGCTGGGCTCTCTCCAGCAGCTCTGTGGCTCCAGAACTGGACACGAGATTCCAGCTGTGGTCCCCCCAGGGCAGGGCAGGGCAGGGCAGGGCAGAGCAGAGGGGGAGAAGGACCTCTCTCCATCTACTAACCCCCTCCCTTCTGATCCACTCCAGGATGTCATCGCCCTTCTTGGCCACAAGAGGGCGACACTGCTCGCTCCTGGCCACGCTGCCGGCCACCAGGGCCCCCTTCTCCTGTGCTGCTCCCAACAGGTCAGTGCCCAGCCTATACTGGTACCAGCCTGGGACTGTCCTTGCCCACAAGCCAGGCTCTGCCCCTGCACCACGTCCGTACCTGGACAGACTGTACTTTCTCAGGCTGCTGTCTGCGGCAGGATTTCCTGAGACAGTTTTATGCCCAAATCCCACGAAGTTGCCTGGGGGGCTGCCTTTGGCTTCTCTGAGCACTCAAGGCTCAGCCAACAGATGCGGTCCAACACCTCTCTGTGTTCCTCCATCTGCCAGACGTCCAGCCACATCTTCCCGGTCAGCATCTGCACCTTTCACTTGCTCTTTCATTTTCTCCTTCCCCCCTCCACTTTTTCTTGGATTTCTCTGTGGCTGCTCTGACCTCCCTCCCCTTTCACTGCCACCCAGGCACAGGCAGGGAACAGCTCCAGAGGCCAAGGCGGCTGGAAGTGCCCTAAGGCCCTCCCTCAGGTGCAGAGGGTCCCGCTGTTTGCTCAGACACTGGCGCGAGCTCATGCAGCTGAAGCCATCACCCCACAGGAGGAACCCCACACGCTCCTCTGCAGCCCTCTCTCTGTCACAGACCTGCACGGGCTGACTGGACTGGACCGGAGCGGGCGGCTCGTCCCAGCAGAGCGCTCAAGATTTCACTGGGTTACACTTGTGAAGGCAGGTTTTGGGGAGTCAGCAGGGAGCAGCCGCCGCCTCTGCTCGCTGGAAAAGGAAAGGCTGCTCTGAAAAGACACCGAAGTGGAAAGAGCTGCAATCTCGCAGTGCCTCTGCCATTCAGCCCTTTCCCAGCCCTCCCTTCTTTCAAGAGCTAGGTGTCCAAACAGCTTTGCTCACCCATCCAGATGCCAGGTCCTCCTCCTCATCGGGCTCAGACACGGCGCCAGGAGGAAAGCCGTCACACCTAGACCTCACTACAGGGTTCTCTGTGGCAGGCAGCAAGGTGATGCTGGAGCTTTGGGGCTGCACTTCCCAGTGGGGCTCCTGATGAAAAGGGAGGCTGCAAAATCAGAAAGGGAAGAGAGGTTGGCAGTTCAGAATCATTCAGGTGGGAAAAGGCTCCTGGAATCATGGAGTTTGGTGCCCCTGGCCACGCTGCACCAGCACAGCAGCTGCTTCCCTTGCAGCTGCTCAGAAAGGACATTACTCCTGCAAACAAACAGCCTCCAAGCCTGGGTTCCAGGCAGAGGCCACCTGGGTTCCAGGCAGCGGCAGGAAGGCTCAAGTTAGAGGGCAGTCACTTCAGATGTGGCTCCATGTGCACTGCAGCATCTTACAAGCAGCATTAACTGGCTCCACATGCTGATCGCAAGACTAGAGGACTCCAGCAACACCCTGGAGGTGCAAACGGCCCCGTTTCACTGAAGAGAGCAGCACAAAACACCTTCAAGTCCTCGCTGCTGGAGTTTACAGAAGAGCAGCATCCACCTGCCACAACGCAGACACCCCTGGGCAATACGGGCTGGGGGCTGCAGCACCCTACAGGGGCGTGAGAGCTCTGTACCCTAGCTAAAGCCCCAGCTCTCCTGCAGATGATGCTGCGTCCTTGGCTGGAGGGTCTCCAGTGCTTCCATCATCCACCACAAAGCTCACGGGATCCCAGAGCCCACGTGGGACTCGTGTGAGCACAGCCATGCAGACCCTGTGCTGCTCGTGGGGCAACGAGCCTGTGAACCAGAGCTGGCTGCCGTGGTGCCAGCCGGGCAAAAGAACTGCCCTTTCTTTCACCAGGTGGTGGAGAGCCACAGGCGATGGAGAGCACCCAGCAGCAAGCACCCAGGTGCTGCTCGACACATTCTGCTCCGGGAGGGCTGCAAAGACCTGAGCTGTAAATCCCAGTTTTACAGAAGAGGAGCTGGGAGGGCTGAAGCCGGTAGATGTTCCTGTAGCATGGAGACACCACAGGTGAAACGCAGCCCTTGTCCTGCGTTTTGTAGCGGAAAGAAATAAAAACTACAACGGTGTGAACATCTACAGAGCAAACCCCAGACCCATCTCACAGGCAGCGCTGAGGAGGGGAAGATGAGCCTGCACGAGAAGAAATTGCTGCAGATCTAGAAGACGACGGCTCTGAGCCCCCTCCCCGACCTTCCAGCGCTCCCACCACGTCACTTTTCATTGCAAGGGAACGTGCTGGAAGTTTCTCCCATGTGAATAAAGACTGTGACTAGGGGTGAGTGCAGCCATCAGCGCCAGGTGAACGCGGAGGGGCAGAAGTGGTGTCACACCAAGGGGTTTAATAGCGACCCTACTGATTCCTAAACACTGACCCTGCAACCCTGTTTGTGTTAAATACGAACAGGATCACGTTCTGTGCCTCTTCTGGGGTAGGTTGGCAACTGGAGGTCACAGGTGATGATGGGATGCACAGGACCCTGTCCAGCCGCGTGATCCCACTGTTTCCTACATGGGGTCTGCGGGAGGCTTCGGGACACTTCCTTTACCCAAATGGTCAGTCTGACCTGCCCCTCGTCACCCAGGGTAGCCGCATGCCAGGCTGTGCTCCGAGGGCTCGGGTCAGATGCTGTCAAGCCCTCACAGCCAGTTTGCTTCTGCAAGGTGAAAGCAAACAACAGTAGGTCCATTTGGGCTCGGCTGTGATGTTTCTGTTTGCCACACGGACTCCAGGCAGCCGCCACCGTTCGCAGCCTCAAGAAGCTTGTGCAGCATTTGGCCGCTTTACCTGAGCAAATGGAAGAGCATTTGGTGCCAGCGGAGCAGACAGGGAGCATCTGGGAGAGGTGTTTGCGTTACCACCGTCGCACAAAGGCTCTCCAAGCCGCCTCTGCCCACCCCCCCGACTCCGTTTGCCTGGTGACAGCGGACCAGACGCAGGCATCTCTGCGAGCACAGCAGCCATTAGCAGCTCCTCTCTGCAGGGTCCAGTCTTCCCGCACCCACGGCCGCGCTCCGGACACGCTCTGCAGCGCCACACGTCTGGTTTTACCCGTTGGTGACCCCGAAGAAACGTCGTAATCCTGGGGAAACTCTTCTGCTGAAGCCTTCCGTCAGTCATCGCAGAGACGCAGCAGAGATGCAGGGTCTAAACTGTCCTGTCCTTCAGGCGAGGGAAGTGACAAAGGTCGTAGTGAGCTCTGTGCAGCCAAACCCCTGGAGACAGGCTGCCCGGTTTCAAAGGTCGGGTGTTTCTGGTGCCCAGCGCTTGCTCCACAGGGAAAGGACAAGGAGGCTTCGTCTGTAGCAGAGCCTGCTTTGCTTCACACGTGAGGAGGCATCCTAAAGCCAAGAGTAGTTCCACGCCGGAGTTTGCTGCATGGGGTGCTTGTGGAATCTGTTTATAACGTCTGAGTAGCAGAGGGCTTGAAACAGCTGAACAGATGATGCTCTCCTGCCAGGGGCTGAGGTACCACTCGCTCTGCGGCAACGAGCCGCCTTCCGAGCACATTTCAGCCAAACACATCCATCATCTTATCATCAGCCTGTCTGTGAGCTTTGCCTGTTTAGCTGGTCCTGATGAATTTCACATGAGGTTTCATCTCTGACACTACCCACCCCTTGCTCCGCAGTAGGTCTGAGAACAGAACGCAGCTCGGTTCGGAGGCACCACTAAACCAAAGCAGCCATCTCCCACGTGACATCGCTATGGGGAGCAGAAATCCCTAATGAACATCTCCAAACCTGCAGGGGTGTCAAACATGACAGTAGCCCAGTTTCCTTCCAAGCCCACATGAACCTCAAGGACTATGGCTCTACAGAGAAGTGGCATAGATAGATGGATCTGTTTTGACAAGGACAGGTGGACAGGAAAAGGTAGCAAGTAAGGAACAGGATATCACAGAACATCAGGGATTGGAAGAGACTGTGAAAGGTCATCCAGCCCAGTGCTCGTGGCAGCACAGTTTGGGAGCAGTCTGTGCTGTTAGGAGCTTGAAGAACAACTTACAGCAGCAGCTCTCCATGATACTCAGAGAGCGGGAGGGTTGATCAGAAGACTAGTCACAGGAGAGTTTGGGGTAGTTTCTCTGCTTACAAAGCAGATCTCACCAGCAGCACCCCAAGTACCACGTGAAACAAGCCCAGTACAGCCAGACGGCAGTGTTCCATCACACAGAGAGCACCACTACAGCACGTGCAGCTCTTGATGCCAGGGGGATGCTGCAGCAACTGCAGCCAACAGCCTGCAGATGTGCTTGGCCTTGCCTGGCACAGCCTGTTCAAGGGGGGAACACTCTCACTAGACTGTTGACCTTGAACACCAAAGAAAAGGTCATGATGGAATATTTTTGCATTTCCATAGACACCCACTGGCTGAGCTGAGCAGGACACTGGGACTAGAGGCTTCCTCTCTCCAGGAGCTACACGAGAAGCTTCATAATCCTGCAGCATGACTTCAAGGTGCACAAAGGATTTAAAATTCAATAGCTGCGTGTCGTTTCTTATACAAACCTTAGGAGTAAACCAGACGTTTTGCCTTCCTACCTCAAAAGCCAAACTACATCCCCGCATCTCTCCTGCCACGTACACCTTGTGCCTCTAGCTTCTCGCTGTCTTCTTCTCTGTGCTACTGCTCAGGAACTTCCCTTTCCGCACGTTTCTTCAGCAGCGCCCCAAGGCAGTCTGACTGTTTTTCCTCCAAGCGCACAAACACGACGACAGCTTTGCTGCACTCAGGATTAGGGCTGCAGTTTATCCTTCCTAGGATGCTATTAAACACACAAATTATTGCACCACCAGCTCCTGCCTGAGCAGAAACTAGTGGTGGTAGTTCAGCTGCCTCAGATAAGCTTTGTCTGAAGTCTCTAGCAGCGTTGCCCACACGTCTGCCGCTGCCGGACCGCTGGACGAAACAGACCCGTCTGCCTCTGCCTCTCTCTGAGGTGTGTTTCGGTAACTGCCGCGAGAGGGTGAAGGCTTCTGGTGAGGGCTTTGGCGAGACAGCCGCGCATCCCTGCGGCACCCCCCACCACACCACTGCCCTTCCCCGCTGCCTTCAGCTGTCCGAGCCACAGGCCCTTCAGAAGGTCCACGGAAAAGCTCCTCTCACAGCTGGCTCCGAAGCCACTCGGTCCCTCCCCTAAATCCTATTGCTGTGGCAACTGAGAAGGTGCCAACAGCCGCCGGTGAACAGGAGGGGAGCACGGAGGGGGACCGGTGCTGGGGCAGAGCAGACCCTGCGGGACGCGCACGGGCTCCAGACCTCAAGGACAGGTGAAATGAATGGAGGCGGCTGGCGGCAGAAAGCGAGTTATTTTTGCATTTCTTTCTCTCAGAGGTTCTTCTTCAAGACCCCGAATACAGGCGGTGCCGGGACTGCTCGGAGCCCGAGTGCGTTACAGCTAAGGCCTATGGCAGCCTCGCTCGGCAGCGAAGTGCCTTGTCTGCCTCTGATCCGCAGATTACGGAGACGAGGGGCTGAACGCGCATCAGCGAGATTCCCCGCCGAGATAGCTCTTCACTCTCGCAGTGCGAGGGAGATCAAAGGGAAGGGAGCTCATTAACACACCAAAGGAGACAAAACCCCAGAGCTCCCGCGCTGTTGCCATCCCATAACAAACAGCCAAGTACAACAAAGATGATTCAATAGTGACACTCGCAACTGAGAGCCTTTGAAACGTCAGCTGCTCCAAAAACATCGCTTTGGAAGGAGAAAATATCCCTAATTACACAGAATAGTGCCCGAGCTTTGGGGAGCAGCTCTGCATCCTGCGAGAGGCTGCCCGTGCGATGCTGCGCCTAGGAACAGCAGCCTCCTGCCTCGCCCGCATCCAAACCGGGATGAAACAGCTTCGAAAGCACGAGAGGCTTCAACCCCTTCCTGAACAAACAGGAGATTCTGTTATAAAAGAATAATAAAGTTGTTCTTGTTCCATTAAAAAAAAAATACCCTCAGTCCCCTTTCCCAGACCGGCTTCCAGTTTTTTACAGCATTGAACGTGGATGGAGAGAGGTTCTCCTGCCCCTCTGCTCTGGTGAGACCACAGCTGGAATCTCGTGTCCAGTTCTGGGCCCCTCAGCGCCAGGAGGACACAGAGCAGCTGGAGAGAGTCCAGCACAGAGACACAGAGATTATGAAGGGAGGGGAGCATCTGCCTGCTGAGGGAGCTGAGAAAGAAGGAGCCTGAGGGTGACCTGTGAATGTTGATCAATACGTAAAGGGTGGGTGTCAGGAGGATGGAGCCAGGCTCTGCTCAGGGGCACCCAGTGACAGGACAAGGGGCAGTGGGTGTG
>JAOXOE010004504.1:0-25244 GCA_028565055.1 Phoeniculus purpureus
AATCTAAACCTCCCCTGACGCAACTTGAGGCCATTTCCCCTCGTCCTATCATCACTGACCTGAGAGAAGAGACCAACTAAAGTCTTGCATTTATTATTAATTCACTATAATTAAAATGTAGTCATAAGCTCCAGTATTTCATCAGACTGCATCATGAACACATGCTCCTTTCTGCTCCTTCCCCAGCAGGTGTTTTACCTGGAAACCAGAAAAGGTACCAAGTCAATCGAGGAATAAACGTGCCATTTGCTGTAGCGGATTTTGGTTTTTGTAGCGGTACCTTTGGAAAACTGGCCAGTTTCAAAGACAGTGTTGGGGTAACTGGAGCTCCTGCTTGGACTTGATTGTTAGGTCTGTGCTCTTGCAGACATAATTTGTTTTGAAGTAAAGTACAGCTTTTGCATAAGCAGAACCGCAGAAATTGTTTTTATAGGTGGAGAAAGTGTTTGTTGTTTAGAGCATTGACGTAACCATAGGCCCAGGCCATAGTGAGGTTTAGGGAATGTCTGGTAGTAGGAAGACACCATCATTTTAATTCTATGATTTTTCGTCTGCAAGTTGAAAGTAAATTTGTTCTCAGTCAGCATTTTTCTGGTACTCACAAATGACAAGCAATAGGACAAGCGGAAATGGCCTCAAGTTACGCCTGGAGACATTTAGGTTAGACATTAGGAAAAACTTCTTTACTGAAAGGGTCATCAAGCATTGGGACGCGCTGCCCAGATGGGAGCTGAATTGCTGTGCCTTGGATGTGTTTGAAAGTTCTGTAGATACGGAGCTTAAGGACGTGATTAAGCATTGGACTCGGTATGTGCAGTTAAGTTACTGGTTGAACTCTATGATGCTGGAGGTGTTCTCCAATGTAAATGACTCTGTGAGTCTACGTGTGAATTTAATCTCTAAAATAAGTGGCAGGTGCTAAAAGGACGTCAGTCTTTGTATTTTCAACTTCGTGTTTAGTCCTGCTTTAGAGCATCACCACTGATGAGAAGGGTATGGTCCTATGAACGTAGCTCGTTCTAGCACTCAGACAGATGTCTGCCTTTACTCTGAAAACAGGTTACAATCACTGTTTGTGAAGAGGAAATGGACATTTATTTCATGTGAGGAACTCATATCTTTTTTGCTAACACTGCCATATGCACTCTACAGTATTTCCATATAACATTTCCATGAGCACTTTCTGCTTCACTTTACAGACATCTCCTTCCTTCTTTTAAGAACCTAAGCTATTAGATTATTAAGAATCTAAGCTGTATTTAAAATTATGTTTCTGCAGCCATAGTAGAGTTGCACCATTTACCTCACATTTAGCAAATAAAGTGGATAGGCTTTTTTTTTTGTTTTGGGAACATGTTTTTTGTCTCTTTTGGGATACGTAGAGTCTCAAAACTGTAATTGCAAGTTTTTGAGTGGCAAGACCACATCTGGAGTATTGTGTCCAGTTCTGGGCCCCTCAGCTCGTGTCTATAAATATTTGAAGGGTGGGTGTCAGGAGGATGGAGCCAGGCTCTTCTCAATGTCATCTAGTGATAAGACAAGGGGAAATGGGTGTGAGCTGGAACACAGGAGGTTCCACATAAATAAGAGAAGGAACTTCTTCACAGTGAGGGTGACAGCACGGGAACAGGCTGTCCAGGGGAGTTGTGGAGTCTCCTTCACTGGAGAGGTTTAAGACCCGCCTGGCTGTGTTTTTGTGTGACTTGGTCTAGGTGATCCTGCTGTGGTGGGGGGATTGGACTAGATGATCTTTCGAGGTCCCTTCCAATTCCTAATGATTCTATGATACAAGACATTTGTAGAAGAAAACTGTTGGATCCATCGTAGTCAATACTGGAGACCCATTCAACTTTTGCTGACTGTCTCCAAGATTTGCAGTGTTTCCAGGTGTATTGGCTATATGAGAAGGTTTTTATAGAGAACGGTGCTGGAGGGGCAGCCTTTGCAGAAAGATGCCAGGGCTGAACACAGCCAGTGTCTCCAAAATGGACCCACCATTGGGCAAAGCTGAGCCCATCATCCAAGATGACGGTGCCTCTGTGAAAGCATACACAAAAAGCAATAAAAACCATGGCGCAGCACATGTGCGAGAGGCAAGTTTAATGACGTGTGAGAAGCAATTCTGCAGCACAACGGCAAGCAGAATGAGGCAGAGTGGAAGAGCTGCTGCATGGGCAGCTGGCAGCCAGACAAGGTCAACCACCACAACAGGTGATTGTTTTGCCTGTGAAATACCTTCCAAATACTCTTATGTAACTGATGAGCTTGAACTGGTCTTCTCTCCCGTTTCTTATGATTTCCCCGCTTTCATCCCCAGAAGCTATTCAGAGCCTGTAAGGCTCCTCCTGACAAACCTATTTCAGACTGCCAAACAATGTAGAAACGTAATCCCCTGCATCTCCCCTTCTCAGAGCCTGTATTTGATTACACCCCTCTGAGGCTGTACATGTAGAGGTGTATTTTACTACATTAATCTAGGGATCAACCAGACTTTTAACAGATCACATGCTTTGTGCTTGTAACAAAATCATGTGAGTGAGACAAAAGAATTCCCTCTTGTAAACTGCTCTCGATTCTGTTCTATTTTTCATTTCATACTTGATTGCTGTCAATCTTTTTTGGAAATAAACTAAAGTAGAAATAATGTCAGCATCTCAGGAGACAACTTCAGATATACTCTTGCTAATTAATTTTGTTAATTTTGTTTATTACTTGCTGAAGAGAGATTTTAAGGCAGGAATATGGGCTGTGCAAAGCCTCTGCATGATGGAAAAGATAATGGTGAAACCCATGCTGTTCCCACCACATATCTGGATGGACAGTTCTGTTTCCTGACTGGCAGCCTGAGAATAAACATTGCTCACCACTTAGCTATGGATCATCTTTTAGAACAGCTATGATTTTAAATCAAATGTGAAAGTGGAAGGGAACAGCAGGCTTATCTGCAGGATTCATAATATTAAACCCATGTCCTGAATAATATTAAACCCATTACAGGGTGGGTATGGGGTTTCTTAAGGGAGTGATTAGAAAAGAAGACAAGAGAGAGAAATCTGGAGAGCAGAGGAATAAATGAGAAAGACAGTGATGGTGAAGGGTGAAGTCTTGTGATTATCTGCCTAAGCTAGCTTTCCTCGCACCTCCCATGTTGAAATCTGATGGAAAACCTGCTTGCTTCCTAAGAGTCATTCCTGCTTCAGGGCTACCTTGACTAGCAACAGCACAGCAGTAAGGTGAAAAGGTGGAAGAAATGCTAATCAAGCCCAGTGCAAGGTGCAGTCCCAGTTCTGTGGGTCCCATTTGGGAGGCAGATTGTGGTGTGGTGCAGCCTGGACAGAAGCCGGCATGACTCTCCTGATTCATACTGGGTTAAGATACTCCCTGGGAGCTTCTGCCACTCCCTTGCTTGCTAGAAGAGCTTTGTGGCAGTTGTACACAGCTTGCACTGACTTTAAATCCAGAGCTTATGCTCCTTTGCTCTTCTCAACCTCCAAAATTTCTGCCCAGCAAAATTACATGAGTGCATCTTCTCTTCCTCTGCTGGTTCCTCTTGGGCTGAGCAGTCCTTCTCTCTCCTCCACCCCTGCTCCCTTATTCCCTTAACAAGCTGCCAAGAAAAAGCCACATAGTCCCAGTTCTGCTTCTAAAATGACTGACTGCTGTGATTGCAGGTGATTGCTCTAGGGCAGGACAAGTCCAGAGTGCTCCGAGAGGATACCCATAGTCTCTGTTACACATCTGATTAAAGCAATTCAGCATCTTGGCAGCAAAGCAACAAATCAAGAGAGTGCAAGGGAAGCAGCTGGTCATAAAGGCACAGTTTTCTCTTGTGCCAGGACTTAGCTTCGGTTCTGTGCAGACACAAAGACCTGCTGCTTACTGATTTAGATAGACTCCTAAATCAAAAATGCTTATGGGCCTGATCATGTCTTACTTGGTACTGTTCAATCTCTGCCACTTGGGACAGACCACCAGGCCTCCAGTGACAGGCTGGCATCACCATGTGCCCATCTGATGGGGTGTCATCAGGGCAGACTGGAGGTGCCTGCAGTAACCTTGTGTGGCAAACGACCCTCTCTACCTGTTGATTGGAACCCTCTAAGCTTCCTTGATTCTAGGAAGAGTCCAAAGACTTGATTCATGGGTTGTGAATTATATAATCTGCGGCAAAATTCCAAGTGGATGACAACTGTGCACCAACACTGAACTTGATCACCATGACAGAAATCAGAAACAGACCTGAGAAGAAGTGAACACACAGGTTAATAGAGACAGGGCAAGGAATGATGAGTGCAAACACAGGGAGTTTCGTCTGACCTGAGGAAAGACTTCTTTACTCTGAGAGTGGCAGAGCACTGGAGCAGGCTGCCCAGATACAAAACTGCCCAGTTTCCTACTTTGGAGGTGTTCAAAACCCACCTGGATGTGAACCTGCGCAACCTGCACTGGTAGGGGGATGGAATAAATGATCTCGAGAGATACCTTACAACCATCCTGTGTTTCTGTGATAACTGTAATAACCACCCTGATAAATCTTCAGGCTCTGAAGGCATTCGGAGTTCAATGGGCAATACATTGCCAGGACAGTTGAGTCCGTGGGAAATGCCACAAAGTAAGTGTGTCCTAGTCTAAGTCATTGTTGTAGTTTGAAAATTACCAGAATTTTCAGATGTACAGGTTTGTGCCTTCATGAAGCAAAGAAAACGTTCTGTTGCTTTGAGAGGACCCCCCTCCCCCCCGTGACCTGTCCTGGTGGGAGGTGACACTGTCCCATGTACCTGCCCTTAAGGGGTGTTGCTAGGTGAGCAGGTAAAAGAGGACAGTGAGCTTGGTCCTGCCTCTTTTTGCTGAGGGCTTTCAGCCCAGCACGGAGGCTACAGCCCTGTGATAATGCCCACCCCCCATTCCTGGGGCAGTGCAGGGAGGAAGATGGCTTGGTAACGAGGAAGAGTACAGAGCAGTTCATCTTGAGCACACTCACACATCAAGTGCAGGACAGCCAGGGCATCACATTGAGCCAACACGAGAAAAGCAGGTGTTGCTTGATCAACCTGATCTTCTGTGGCCAGGTGACTTACTAGTGCATGAAGGGAAGGCTATGGATGTTGTTTACCTAGACTTCAGTAAAGCATCTGACAGTCTCCCACAGCATTCTCCTAGAGAAGCTGGTGGCTCACAGCTTAGACAGATGGATTCTTCACTGTGTAAAAAACTGGTTGCGTGGCTGAGCCCAGAGAGTTGTAGTGAATGGAGTTAAATTAAGTTGGCATCCAGTTACAAAGTCCTGCACCAGGAATGGTGACTTTTATTGTAATGAAGTCACATCTTCAAATGGAAGGTTTCTAAGGCATTATCTTTGGAAACAGTCTCTGAATTATGAGGTATGGAGTTCTGTAATGTTGTAGAAATCAAGGGTGATTCTAAGAAGTAACAGGAAGATGGCCCTGGACTTCATTGAATCATAAAGTCCTCAAATAGTATTTGACAACTTCAGCAACAAGTTGTGCCTCTAGGGACAGGAGTCACAACCCTACCCAGGCTTTTCCACACAGAGTTTTATTATTTCAGCTAGACTGTAATCAAAAAAAGAAGGAACAAAAATAGAAAGCACAAAGTCTATTACAGTGAAAAGGGAAGACAAGGCAGAAGAGTCATAACATGCACTTACTGCTTCTTATTTCATCAGAACCTGTTTGTCTTCTCTAAGCACAGTCATGATTTCATTACAAAAGTTGTAGCTTGCTTGGATATAGTGGGATGACACAAATCGTCCCACAGCAGGCTGCACGCAGACCTTGTTTATACATGGAAGCACCAGTGTTGTGCTAAGAGTTACGAGTTGCAGGTTCTCCATGTTCTGTTTTGCCTTTTCTGATATATCTGTTTCTTGGTCCACCCACAGTGCCTCCTTCAAGAATCAGAGACATTACTGAGAGGTTGCCATGACTCATCAAAACCACAGACTACTATTCCCTGCTTCTCTTTCACGTTGTTATGAATGACAAATCTAGCTGGACACTGAGCAGAATCAAGGATGATTGGCCATAAGTTATCTTTTCCTCCATCTTGCCAGTAGGAGGACAGGAGGTGTGTATAGTGTACATCAACTCCTGGCTGTGTGGCTGGTGCTGTCATGATGGTTTTGGCCTTCATGACAATGAAACGTTCTTCAGTGACTGTGACTGAAATTATAATCTGATGGAGGGATGGAATGCACCTGTTTGGAAAGGGTCAGCAAATTTTTGAAAGCAGGTTGGCCAGCTAAGTGAAATAAGCTTTAAACTGAAAGAGCTGGAGGTAGGATCCAAAATGGAAAGTCTTAGGTCAATGTGTCCACCTGGGGAATGCACGTAGGAAAGAACAGAAAGCGAACCACACTCTGGTTGTATACAACTATGGTACATCCTCCTGCTCCCTTCCAGGAAATCCTACCTGCTTGTTTACCTGTTTGAAATGCCCATAAACTAACGCGCATGGTATCGGGAACGAGGCAAGGAACTAAAGACCTGTGTATGGTCACAGGATGACAATCTCATTGCAGCTACTGAGACATGGTGGGATAGGTCGTGTGACCAGAATTCTATCACAGTCAGCTGCATACTGTTCAAGAGATACTAGCCAGCAGCTTGGGGTGATGGAGCAGCTCTTTATGTGAAGGAGTACCTGGAATGTATCAAGCTCTGCTTAGGAGGAGATGAAGAACCAGCTGACAAATTATGGGTAAGAGTCAAGGGGCAGGCTAGCGTGACATGGCTGTGGGTGTTTACTACAGGCTATCTAATCAGGATGAGATGGTCAATGAGGCTGTCTGCAGACAGCTGAAAGCAGTCTCAAGTTCACAGGACCTGGTCCTTATGGGAAACTTTACCCCCATATTTGATGGAAAGATAACACAGCCAGGCGCAGTTAATCCAGGAGATTCCTGCGATGCACTGGGGGCAGCTTTCTAATAGAAGTGGAAGTACTACAAGGAGATGCACACTGCTGAACCTTTCATTAACAAACATAGAAGGACTTGTTGTGGATGTGAAGGTTGGGGGCAACCTTGACTGTAACGACCAGTATCCTGTGAGGAAGAATTAAAGAAACAAGCAAGATTTCAACCCTGAACTTCAGAAGAGCTAAGTTTAGCTTCCTCAAAGTTCTGCTTAGTAGAATACAGTGTGTCAGGCTCTAGAGAGCAAGGGTGTTCATAAGAGCTGGTCAATATTCAAACACTATTTCCTCCAAGCATCAGTGCATCCCTGTGAGTATGAAAGCAAGCAGAGGAAGAAGGAGACCTGCATGAGTGAGCAAGGATCTTCTGGATAAACTCAAAAGGAAGAAAGAAATTTACAGAATGTGAAAACTGAGACTGTCTACTTGGGAGGAATAGTGGAATGTTTTCAGAGAATGCGGGGATGCAATGAGAAGAGATAAGGCTGATCTGGAATTGAATCTGGCAACGGCTGTCAAAGACAATCAGAAAGTTTTATTCCAGTATATTGATAGAATAAGGAAGACTGGGGGAAATGTGGGCCCTCTGATGAATGAGATGGGTGCTCTAGTGGTAGAAGACAGAGATGGTGGAGTTATTGAATGCCTTCTTTGCTTTGATCTTCACTGCTGAAGCTAGCCCTCATGAACCCCAGACCCTGGAGATAAGAGATAAGACGTGAAGGGAGAAAGACTCTCCCTCAATAGAGTAGGACCAGGTGAGAGATCTCTTAGCAAACTTCACATTCATAAATCTCAATGGGATGCACCCATGAGTGCTGAGAGAGCTGACAGAGGTTATTGCCAGGCCACTTTCCATCATCTTTGAAAGGCTACAGAGAACAGGAGAGGTGCCTGTGTACTGGCAGGAGGCTAATGTCACTTCAGACTTCAAGAAGGGAAACTACAGGCTGGTTAGTGTCATCACACTCCCAGGGAAGATGATGGAACAAATTATTTTGGATGTCATCTCTAACCAGAACAGAAGAAGGTTATTGAGAGTGATCAGCATGAATTCATCCAGGTGAAATCATGCTTGACCAATCTGATAGCCACATAATGATGTCACAAAAAGCTGGGTAGATGAGAGGGGAGCAGTAGATGTTGTCTCCCGTGACTTCAACAAAGCCTTTGACACTGTCTCCTATAACATCCTAATTAGGAAACTCATGCAGTGCAGGTTAGATGAGCGGACAACAAGGTGGATGGAGAGCTGGTTGTGTGACTTTGCTCAGAGGGTTGTGATCAATGGTGCAGGGCTGAGTTAGAGACTGCGATCAGCAGTGTCCCCTAGGGCTCAGTACTGGATCAGGTCTTGTTTAATATACTCTGGACAAGGGGACAGAGTGTATCTTAGCAGATTTGCTGATGACACA
The DNA here is from genome assembly GCA_028565055.1 of Phoeniculus purpureus. Taxonomy (NCBI): domain Eukaryota; kingdom Metazoa; phylum Chordata; class Aves; order Bucerotiformes; family Phoeniculidae; genus Phoeniculus; species Phoeniculus purpureus. The sequence goes on from JAOXOE010004504.1 coordinate 8,352, forward strand.
AAGCTGCGAGCAGAGTTGTTGAGGTTCTTTTTGCCAAGCAGACCAGTGGTATTCTGGGATGCATAAAGAAGTGTGTGGACAGTAGGTCTAGAGAATTCATCCTCCCCCTCTAATTTGTCTTGGTAAGGCCACATCTGAAGTACTGTGTCAAGTACTGGACTCTTGAGTTCAAGAAAGACAGGAAACTAGCGGAGAGAGTCCAGCAGAGGGCAACAAAGACCATTTGGGGCCTGGAGCATCTCTCTTAGGAGGAGAAGTTGGGAGATTTGGGACTGTTTAGGCTGGAGAGAAGACTAAGAGGACATCTTATTCATCTCTATAAGTATCTGAAGGGTGGATGTAAGAAGAATAGAGCCAAACTTCTTGTGCCCTCAAGGGGTAATGGACACAAGCTAGAACACAAGGGCTTTCATTTAGGTATTAAGAAAAACTTCATCATATCTAACTGTGCAGGTGATAAAGTACTGGAACAGGATGCCAAGAGAGGTTTAGTATCTTCTCTGAAGATATTAAAAACTTTTCTGGATGTAGTCTTGTGTAATGTGGTCTAGGTAATCCCTACTTTAGCAGGGGGTTGGACTAGAGGATATATCTCCCTAGAGATAGAGATCCCTTCCAGTTCTCAAAATGCTGTGATTTCTTGATGGTCCTGACATCAGCAGGTGTTGGCAAGTGTCTTGAAGAAAGCAAAAATCTTCAAAGCCTTTGAGCACATGGATCTGATGAGTAGCATAATGTAAGTGTCATAGCGTTTGTCTTTGGGTCAAAATGATAAATTACTTCTGGAAATATTATGCATTTTTAAAGCATTTCATTCTCTACACTGGTTTCCGACATATGGTGACATTTTCCTTCATTACGTTTCTAATTTTTGTAAGGAATTGACTGCCCAAATTAAAAAGTCAAATTAAATCTGCAAGCCAAAGCTGCAAGCTTAATTTATGTGTTTTCTGTGAACGTAGGGGGTTTGAGCTGCTGGAAGGGGTTTGTAGTTTTGGTTTCAGGTTTCCACACCCCCACCCTACCCCCTTCTTCCTTGGGACCCCATCTTCTTCACATCACTTCTCATCTGAGTTGTGGAGAGGATACACGTATCAGTGAGTGCTGAATACAGCAGCTGTCTTGCCATGCAGGCATGGTGTGGCTCTAGATGGTGTGGAACCTCAGAGACGAGAAGAAAGAAAATTTCATCTAGACTTCCATGGTTTTCTGAAATGAAGAGCGTTCTCCCCTTGTTTGTGGCTGTAGGAGCTGGCATTTTGGAAATGGAGGAAAGCACATGGAATAGATAACTGGATATGCCTGCTGATGCTGAGGCTTGTGAATTCGAAATTCATGGACACCACAGTGCCACAGAAGCAGGAACTGTTGAAACTCTGTTTTCTCTTTTAGGGTTTAGGCACTGAGGTTTTGGCTCAGTTGTGTAAGAACATTGTGATGAATCTCTATATGTCTTTGTGTGTATGTCTTTTTATTTGGGGTTTTTGGTGTGGGGTGAATTAAATGTCTTGTTGCCTTGTTTCCCCAAATCAAGTTTGTTTTGGTTGTCATTGGGGTTTCTAAACCGTCACAACAGCTATCCACACAGAAGCAAGTTGGTTTTTTGTTTTTAAATCAAATGATGCTAGCACTATAATAGAAGATTTGCCAGGATTTCAAACTTAGATACCCCCTCAAGGTTGTAAATTGTATTTTTCTCTTCATACATAATCCATTGGATCACCGCTGGAGGCAACAGAAGTGATGAAAAATGTTAGTGCTAAGCTGGCAGAATAATCTCTTTTCCCTCTCAGGGATGTGAGTTAGTGGAAAGGAGTAGTAGCATGCTCCACATTGTTGTGGCCTTGAGATGGCAATTGGAAAAATAACTTGGTGCTGTGTGATCTTTGTGCTGTCTGGAATTGAAAACACAGGTGCCTCATGGCTAAAGAAATTGCAGGAGCACACCCTCACTTTTGTGATAGGTGCTCTGCAGTTTAGAGTCACACTCAAAGGGACAGAATCTGCCAGTGGCAAGTAAAACACCACATGCTTTGAAGCTTCCAGCCCGATGTTTCAACAACTGATCTGTGTTGCTGCGTTAGGCTTACAGCCAGCATCTGAAGTTTGGATAGCATTTTTTTTCATATTAAGATATTTTTATTGTAACTCTCATTACCATCTGCAAGAACAAAGAGACTGGGAGTACAAAGGTTCTTGCACAGGTTCTCCTTAAATCAGTGGAAGTATTATGACATTAAATGTCATTTATCCAGCATTTCAGTTCAATAGTTTTTAACCTATGCTCACACATCCGTGACCACAAGTATTGTATTTTTGCATCTATATTGCTTTCCTACCCTTCTAGCCATGTACTAGTCATGAGGAGTTACAGCTTGAATTCTTGTTTGATTAACATTATTATAGCATCTGCCCTGTTTCTTGTGTTTAGTTTATTAGAGGCGATTAGTCTGTCTGAGCCTAACTCACTGAGATACGGTAAAAATAATGTGAATGTCAATGGTTATGACATATCATCACCACTTCCTCCTTAGTGCTGTCTTCCATTGGAAAACAATTGAATCTAATCCCTGACACATTTTCCTGCTTACAGCAGCTGCAGTAATTCCAGAAAAGTGCTAAATATATAGATTGATAGCCTAGGCACAAATCTGTCTTTCATTATTGGGGTGATGCCTGGTGTTTCTTCTGGTGCACTTACCTCCAAAAAGTTCTCACACTTAGGAATTCTCCAGGAAAGGCATCATGATGAGTAATTTAACACATGCCTCAAAAGCATTTGAATAGGTTGGAATGTGTGTTTGTGTCTGTCTGTCTGTCTAGCTATTTAATGTCAGAACCACTTGCTTCTTCCTAGAAGGACTGATACTGAAGATAAATTCCGTGTCAGCATTGGGGGTTTGTTTCTGTATGTTACCCTTCATTGACAGGTAATTGCAATCAATTTTTTTCAGTGTTGTTTGGACCAGCTTCTCTTCTATTAGTCTAGCCGTACTTCACTGATACCCAAAGTATATGAATATTGTTAAGTGGAGAGAGGCACATGTCGCATTGGTGTCCCTCAGATTGTTCATGCAAACGTATTCCTTTGGCTTCAGGATAGTGTTCTGGACCAGTCACAAGCAGAGTTACAGGTACTTTGACAAACCCAGGTAACTTAAGGAAGACTTTTGTTGCAGCAAACAGATTAGTTGTTGCAGACCCAGTGAGCTACCCTTGTTGGCACAGACAGTTCCAGTATCTGTCACAAACCTCAGACAGCACAGGTTCTGGTGAGGCTGCAGCCCAGAAGATTGGAAGGGTCTCTTACAGTGATATTTTGTTCACAACACTAATCACCATCCAAACTTTATAACTTGCACATGTTATAATGCAATTCACAGACGGTATTTTTCATTGTTATGAGTTACCTTGTTTTATTACTGTTTGACCTGACAGGTTAGCCTCTAAGTATGCCAAATCTCAAAATGTAAAATGTTGCCCTAAACAGGAAGCTCGCCTGGAAATAAATGTGCTCAAGTGCTGAGAGAACCAATTCTCTGTCGCCAGGAGATCATTTACAGCGGTAACAGTGTTTAACAACGGATGTTATAAAGGAAGATCTTCCGAAGCTGCTCGTCTGTGACTTTTTTTTTTATGATAACTTGGAGTAGAAGTGGATGTAGGCTAGTGAAATATTTGCCCATCTTTAAATGCTAAATGCTAGAACGATGTTCTACCAGCCGTGTAAAGCCTGGAGTGTTAGATAACGTCAGGGCAGCGGGAGATGTTTGTGGAACGGAGATGCCATCTAGTGGGAACAGCTGCAGGAGGAGGCGGTCCTGGTCCCACCGCGTCGAGGACAGGCACCGGGAGATGCCGAGACCTGAGCACCGGTGCCACACGCATTCCTGGGAGGAGGAAGTACAATGAAACTGGACTGTCTCCCCAAGTGTCAAAGCCCTGAATAGCACAGAAAGAAAAATATTGACAGTAGCCCGTTGTCTCAGAAAAGGTGATAGGTGGTGAATGTCTGTATCATAAATCTGATTGAAGTATGGAGATGCTCGAGCTGGCTCTGGAGGAGACACTTTCTGAACTCAAAGCAGAGGGGGATCGGGGGCTGATTTCAAGCTTACATCAATATCTCAGTATGGCGTTTTTTATTTCTTTTTTTTTTGGCAAAACATGTTGACAGCTGATTAAATTATACATGCACAATCAAATTAATCCTCACATAATGCCATAAACATTAGGGATACAAGTCCTTCTTGTGCTGCATTGGTCAGGCTGTAGGAGGGAATATATCCCGGTATCCCTGTGGGTAGCAGAGATGTGGGAAGGGTGAGGTGAGATAGCAAGAGCCACTGGATTGCCCTAGAGCTGCAACAAACTGTCCCAGAGTTCAGCTCTTTCCTCACCATTGCCCTCTCTGTATCAGTCTCTGGGAGACTGCTTCATGAACTTCAGTTTAGAGCAACACAGGCTTTGCTCTGAATTACTAATAGTGCCTGGAGACCCAAGGTGTGAGACCTGGTCTTGAAGACAGGAACATTTCCCTGTGATTGTTGACACTAAAAAGGGCTAATGTTCACTTCCTATGTCAAAAGACTGTAGCAAGTGTCACTGCAGCAGTAGTCCCTGCAATCTTCGAAGATCTGGAGCATTACGTATGTATTAATCTTTATTCTTAATCCACAACTGCGCTTGAAGGGATTATAATGCACTTAAACTTCTTGATAAAATCAGGTGTTTGGAGAACAGAAATTGAACTGCTAGCTCCTGAGATCACTTTGCAGATGTATAATTTAAAAATGAGAAATGTTGATCACACATTCAGCCAGTTCCACTTTTTTCCTTCCTTTTCCCTGTTGCTGCCCTTGTCTCATCTATAAATAGCTACTTGAATGCCTGGTCCCAAAGCAGTGCTAGAGCAGCTCCTCTTATTATCAGCAAAGCCTAATCATTTTGTCTGCCAAAAGCTTAAATGCTCTGACTTGAGTTGCAGAAAGACCTGGATGCAGGGTTGCTGGCCTGGCTGTGCTGTTTTATAAAATAGGCAGATCTTCAGGCTCAATGTGCTGGGACTGAGCGGGTCCCATGTGGCTTGTTCTGGAAACTGTCCTTTTCAGCAGAGATCTACCTTCCTACACTCTGTAGGGAGAGCTTTGATAGCAAACCCAGGGTGATAGATCCCTGACGGAGTCAAACTAAAAGTAATGAAGTAGTTTTGTGTCTTAAGGGTCGTGAAGTTTCTTGTAGAATTTGTCCTTGATGTTCTCAGGTTGTTCAATCCTCCAATTATCTCATAGCTGAATATATTTTGATGTTGGAAGAGCTCACGTTAGAGCTCTTTTTTGTGGTAAAGCTATTGCTGCTAATACAAGTGGACTGCTGCCCCAGTGGTTGCAGTGATAAGCACTGATGTTTCATATGATACTGCAAATGTCTGCTAAGCATGAGTAAGATTGCATGAGAAGGTGATTCCAGCCAAAGTTGTGTTTTCTCTGTCATCTCCCGTAGCTGAGTCTACATGACCAGTAGTACAGGCAACACTTCGGAAACCAGCTGTACCACAGAATGTGTGGGGCTGACGTGGCTTGTCAAATACTGGCTTCCCCACAGTTGACATAGAATAAGTGTCTAATTGTTAATATGAAGGAAAAGTATTAAGGGTACTAAGTAATTTTGTGCTAAGAGAGTCTCCTCTAATAGTGGTGAAAGTTTTGTCCCATTGGCTCAAGCAACAAGTCACTGTCTGAGCCAGTTGGAAACAAAATGCTTTGGAGGACAGGAGGGATTTCTAATTCTAATGTCCTTGCTAGTAGTTCTTTTCCAAGAGCAAAAAGACCAAGATGACTTCTTTCCCGTTTCCGTTAAGACCTTTATTTTGCTTAGTGCTTGCCGCAGTTCACTCTGCAGCAGTCTTTTGTGCAAGAGTTATTATTTATACCTCTCTCTTTGCCTGTACAGCAAGGTCTGTTTCTCTCAGGCTGCTTGGTTTCCTTTTACAATATTACAGGTCTTTATTACTCTGGCGGCTATTTCTTTGGCTCTTCCCTCTCTGCTGAAAGCAGATCAATGTTTGTCCCCACCATAAATTTGCCAAGATGTTTTTCAGGTCATTTATTTAAGAATTGCTCGTTAGCACTTTGTGTACAGAGAGGGAAAAAAAAGTAACAAGGGAAAACAAATGAATGTTGTCGTGTTTTTCTCTCTCATCCAGAAAAATTAGAGTATAAATATGAGGGAGGAATTTGCATAATGATAATTATTATTGATTACAAACATAGCAGTCAAGCCTGAGCTGATGCTAATGATAAAAAAAACCACACCAAAACAAACACCTCAGTTTACAAAATTACTACAAAGCCAAATGTACTCCAGCTGGAGTCAGATGAATAATCCTGTCCAGTACGTTGTTAACAGGTAAGACAGGTGTAAGAGCTTCCATAAGCCATTGTTTTCAATCCTTAGGAAGAGATCCCAAGACCAAAGTAGTGGTAATAATGACAATGCCCATAACACATTGCAAATTCATTGTCAAAACACATTACTTTGAGCCAGAAGCTGCACATTGATGCTGGAATTTTCATGAATCTTGAGTTTTTCGGCAACAGCTGCTAGGGTCTAATTACACTGCACTCCCTGACAATGCCCCCACAGATTAATGCTCTTTACCAACTAGTGCTCTGCCCATCTTGACACTCAAGGGCAAAAGATGGACTCAACTCAGGGAAACAAAATCAGCTTATTTCAAACAAAACCACAGTCCGTTCCATGTTCTCCGCTGTGGCAATGTGTCATCCCTCCCATGGAAGACAGTCCTCTGAACTTCTCCCACCAGGATGGGTCCCTTTTGATGTTTTAATCCTTCCGTTGATAGATTGCTCCAGGGTGGGCTTCCATCAGGGTCACTGACTTGTTTTGGAGCAGTCTCCTGCTACAGAGCTTCTTCTAGGAGTCAAGCCATCACCATGGAATTGCAACAAAACCTTCCTTCTGCTGCTGCCCATCATCAAAACCTCACCAGACACAAACCAAACTGAGTCTCACAGCTTGCTCTTCGAACTTGCCTTTGAAGCTTTCTCCTGGAGATGAACAGTGCACTCATTAGGTTGTCTTACCCCTTACAGACCTTACTTCGATATAAGCAACCTTTCCTTTATAAGAGCTCTGTCAGCAGTTACAACAGCAGCTCAGGTCCTGCCAGCCCGGGAGAGGCAAGTAAAACTAGGTGGCGTATGCAATATTTTCATCCTCAGTCTGTTTCATGTACATAAACAAATTGAGAAGAAAACATGGTAAATTGATTTCATTTATCAGATACGAAAAGCAATTTGTAATGATCAGGGAACTGAGGAGGAATAAGGAAGTAAGTCTTTGTTGTAAACAATAGCAGGTTTTGCTTTGCTTCCTTCAGCTTTGTTAACAACACTGTGAGGGCACTGCCACCAGTGCCACTGGCTTCAAGCACATGCTCTATGATTCTATGATTCTCTGTTTCCTGGAACTAAGGAATAAAAGTAATTTTAAAAATTAGACACTGTTGCCTTGTCAAAGGTTTGAAATCCTAGACACAGTTAGCCAATTAATTTAGTTAATGTGTTAATGGTCTGAAGAAAAAACAAGACAAGGAGTGTTCAGAAACTACTCACAAATTGCAGGCAAAACCAAAACTAACTCGATTTGAGGGGGAAAAAAGGAAGTCAGTTAATTCACCCCACAGAAAAAGAGATATACACAAAGACACACAGGAATTAATAACAGGTAGTAACATAACTGAGACAAATGGCAAATGTTCAAATCCTCAAAGGGAAGAGGCTTCCAGCCATTCCTGCCTCTTGTGGAAATGTGGTGTCCATCAAGTCCATGCACATATCCTTCAGCATTAGCAGGCATTTTAAAGTTTAGTTATCAGTTTCATATGCTTCTGTGCCAGTCCTCTACTTCCAAAATACCAATTCCTAAAGCCTCAAACAAGGGGAGAACTTTCTCCTTTCCAGCAAACCATGGAATTCCAACAAAACCTTCCTTCCACTGCCCCTTAAGGTACCACGCTGTCTCTCTACTCACCGTGTTTCCGTGGCAAGATAGCTGCCACATTCAGCACTCAGTGCCATGTGCTCTCCCTCTGAAACATGGAAATGAAGATGGAGTCGAAGGAGAAGGCGGCAGAGCGGGAAACCTGAACCCAAAACTCCAAGCCCTTTCTGCTCACCAAACGCTCTTTGTTTGCAGAGGCAGCTTGCACTTTTGGCTTGCAGTGTCAAGACAAACATCATAAAACATCTCAAACCATTACATGCCTGCATGTGGATGTGTGGCTGATGGAGTCTGCTGACGTTTTAAATTAGCTTCCTGCTGGTTAGCCCTTACTGTCCTTGCTGAATGCAATGCAACTGCACAGGTACAATCACAGTGGGAAAGCAGTAGTGGTAGTATTTCATTTCAGGTGTGATAACTTTGTATGCCTTTATTTCCTATAGCTGTGCACACAGGCACTGAACTCATCTGCATGGGTTGTTGTTGTGTATGACCAGCCAAGACTGTATGCTGACCACAGACAAGCTGCAGTGAGAAGTAAGTGTTACAAGACCCGCAGAAGGTCCTGTTAATACTTCTGTATCCTTTCTGATGACTGCAGAGTGTAAAAAATGTATAGTATGTGTATGTCTACGGGTCCCTGTGGATTTTTTAATAATGAATTCTTACATTTGGAGGCAAGAAATAATCTCATCCTCCAGCTAATAGTGAATGCACAATGAAGGAGTATTTATGGAAACAGTGGGATCTTCAGCCTACAGATGGTTTGACTAAAATGTAAAAAAAAAAGTGCTTGCACTGAAATATTAATCTTTCAACTCTCCACAAGATTACAGACTTTTACGTTTACTATAGAAAGATGAATCGGTATCTAGGTTTTTGAGTAGAAATAATAGGAATATTTTATTCACCTGAACTTGCTCTGATCTCTGCTGAGGCGACAGAGCTAAGGAGGAGGACACTGCGAGATCCACTCTCTGCTTATATTTCTCTGGTCTGCACAGACTGTCATTTGCATCACTGTTTGCCACATCAACAATGAAGTAGCAGTGGTTGTAAAGAGCCTCTCCTCACCAGAAGTCGTCAGTTGTCTTATCCCTGTAGCTGCAAAATAGGAACTTCTGTGAGTCATACCTAGTTGTTGAAGGTCTGAATAAAACCTCTCCTCTGTAGGTACACTTGGATACTCCTTATGTCTTTCATCATAAAAGATACCACGAGGAAAAAAAAGAGACAGGAAACAATGCCTTCAAACCCCATTTGAATGTCATTCCTGCTATGTATTTGTCTCTTCTTGTAAACCCTTCTGTAAAATAAAAGTTGTGAGGTGTATTTTATTTATCTTACTAACCATGTCCTTCTACAGAACCTACATCTCTACCAGTAAATTAAACAGTGCCAGGAAGCGCTCCCCACTACCATAAATTAGTCTCTTGATCAGCATAACTTTTAAAGCAGTCACAGATTCACAGAATCACAGAGTGGTAGGGGTTGGAAGGGACCTCTGGAGACCATCTAGTCCAACTGTCTGCCAAAAGCAGTACCACCTCTCTGGGAAACCTGTTCCAGTTTTCCATCACCCTCACAGTAAAGATCTTCCTGATATTGACGTGGAACCTCCTGTGCTCCAACTTGTACCTGTTGCTCCTCATCCTATCGCATGGCACTGCTGAAAAGAGACTGGCCCCTTCTTCCTGAGACCCACCCTTCAGATATTTATAGACATTAACAAGATACTACCTCGGCCTTCTCTTCTCCAGAATAAACAGCTCGAGTTCTCTCAGCCTTGCCTCACAGGAGAAGTGTTCAAGCCCTTAATTAGAGTAGAATTATCTAACCCACTTTTCCTGAGTTTACCTAGAAGGATGTTATGGGAGATCGTGTGACAAGCCTTGCTGAAGTCACCGTAGAGCCAACATCCACTACTCTCCCTTCATCTACCCATTTAGTCATGCTATCACAGAAGGTTAACAGATCAGTCAATAATGATCAGTATGTCCCTAACATGGTTTTAGTATCAGACAGATAGGACTTTCATGAATACCTACTAGTCCCTGACTGGGAGTTAGCATGTCCTGGAGGCAGTTCCAAATAACTAATATGCATGTAGCTGCAGTGACAAAGGGCCGATAGCTCATTAGTGTGTATGTGGCTGTCCCTAGTCTTTTAGCCTTGGTGTCAAAGAATGGTCCTGGGAACTTTGAGTTTACCAGCAAAGATGCAGCAGGTATTGTTTGCATACACATATGCTCACTGGAAATGGGAGCACTATGATTGTTAACATCCCACATTGCTACCAAATATTGGTAACTTTAGAACAATCTTGCTTTATGTAGTACCGCACTTGCCATTTGAATCCACACATGAAGATTAAGACATCTGTGTTAATCAGGAAGCCTTAATGATGGGTCAACTCCCGAGTCTCGTGCATTTGCTTACTCCAGTCCTTTCTGATACAAAATAAGTATCTGTCTCTATCAAACTCACAGGATCAAGCCCTTACTGTGGAAACGAGGGCAAGACACTTGATTCTCTCTGTTTATTTAGCTATGACTAGGTGCATGGGTCTTGAAAACATGGATGTCTACTGCAGAACATACTTGAGCTAGCTGCACAGCTTTTTCATGTAGACTGAAAATAAAAGGCTATTTAGGCAATTATAACACTTGATGCAAACCTGGAGAAAATCTGTAAGAGCTTTCATCCCTACGTCTGTGGGTTTAACATCATTTACTAGAGAAATAATGAATAAGCAGCAAACAAGAGACAACCCTATTACTTAGGCAGAAATAATCTGTTAGCAATACAAAGTGGATTTGGGAGAAGCACCATAAACATACTGGAGCATATAATTGGATTATAGATGGTTCTTTAGAAAACAGTGCAGAGGACTGAACGTTGGTCCTGTTTACCATTCTCTTCCCAGTAGTTTCTGACTCTTGTAGGACTGGAATGGATTAGTCTTACACTTGCAGCAACACAAATCATAGTGGTGGGTTGCTGACTGGGAGTGTTTTTCTTTAGGTAAAAATGTGGCATAATTCAGAGCAAGGGGATTAGCATTCTTTTAAGAGCTACAGACAATTTGGTTTTATGAATCTTCTGCTCTCTGTCTTCTTCCCCATTTCTCTCTCACGGGGGAGAAGATGGGGGTTCTCTTTCTTTGCCTATCTTTGAGTTCTTGATGTCTGAAAAGGGACGTGGTCTGAGGGGACAAATTTGGTGAGAAACAAACCTCCTTTACTCCAGATGGTCCTCCAGAGATTAGAGGGGCTAGGGATATCTGGTATGACACCACCTTTCATGATTACACTAATAGCATTCATTTACTATAGGTCCAACATGGAAAAATACACCAAGACATATTTTCTTACTATCACAGACCTGGAGTCTGGACGAGAGGCAAAAGCATTAAGATGCCCTTACAATGTTTTTGTGGCAGGTTTTCATTAAACAAATTCAAGTACAAGGTCCTGCATCTCTGTAGGGGCAAACCCAAGCACAAATCCATGGTGGGTGGTGAGTGGATTGAAGAGAAGGCTTGAAGAGAACGACTTGGGGGTGTTGGAAAAGCTCTGCATGAGCCAGCAGTGTGTGAGTGCAGTCCAGAAGGCCAACTGTGTCCAGAATCACCAGTAGGTCAAGGGAAGTGATTCTCCCCCTCTACTGTGCTCTTGTGAGACCTCATCTGGAGTAATACATCCGGTTCTGGAGTCCTTACTGTAAGAAGGATATGGAACCGTTGGAGTGAGTCCAAAGGAGGTCTCAAGGATGATCAGAGGACTGGAGCACCTCTGTTATGAAGATAGACTGAGGGAATTGGGGCTGTTCAGCCTGGAGAAGAGAAGGTTTCAAGGGGACCCTGTGATAGCCTTCCAATACCTGAAGGGGGCTACAGCAAAGCTCGAGAGGGACTTTTTACAAGGAACTCTAGTGATAGGACAAGGTGGGGGATGGTTTCACGTGAAAAGAGGGGTGATTTAGATTAGATCTTAGGAGTCACTCTGACGATGATGAGGCATCCTGGAACAGGCTGTCCAGGGTTGCCCCCTCCCTGAAAGTGTTCAAAGCCAGGTTGGATGAGGCTCTGGGCAACCTGGACTGGTGAGAGGTGTCGCTATCCATGGCAGGGAGCTGGAACTAGATGATCTCTGCCATCCCTTCCAGCCTAACCCATTCTGTGATTCTGTGACTCTGCTTCCATCCACACACTCATACTCACTTTCCTCTCTTCTCCAGGTCCCAAAAAGGACTGATATTTATATTGTGTTAAGTGTGTGTGAGGGAGACTATAGACAAAATTTTCCTTGGAGGTAGCAGTAAGCACAGATCATGATGGGGGGTTTAACTTTTGATTAGCTTATCGGTGTCCAGCCACTGCTTCTCTCTGGGGAGAGAGATTAAGAACACTTTAGTCCATTCTTTTGTGTCAACACATAGCCTCACCTGGGAACCTTCACTCCCTCAGGCAGGGTCTGGCTTCAGACACAATACAATGGATGCTTAGCTTTCTGTTAACTCAGCTGATGTTCTTCTCATGGTTTCCTCCTTCTTGTGCTGTACTCCCCAACAGTTTTACAGACTGCTTTGTAAGCACAATAACTTTCTTGATCAGCACCAAAAATGATTCTTTCATTTTCCTAGTTTAATCTCTGCAAACCACTAAAATCTCTTCTTGAAAGGTAGACCCAATTCTACCCAACTTTTGGCAAACATCAGTTAAGCTTTCAGACTAGGCTGGTAAACTCTTGCTGAAGCATATGTCTAAATTAGGAGAAGTAGACTGCTTCTTGAAGTTTCCTGTCTGCATTGCCTCTGGAGAGAGCAGAGATCACCAGTTTATGCAGTTAATTGGGCTTTTCAGGTATTATGCGTCCCACACCGTGAGGAGAAATTGCTTGCTTGTACTTTGATGGGATGGCAATATATCCTTGTGTTTCATCTTTCCAAAATGTCAATGGAGCTGTCTGATCTTCAGAGATAATCAGCAACAGTAGTCCACACTGTCAATGCTCAGCCCTTTTGAAATATAAGTGTATGATTGCTGATTTCTATTTTTCAACATACTTTTCTTCGGGATGCGAACCCTAAGGTGAGCTCTATAAATAATGAGACCTTAAAAATAAACAGTTGCTTCAGAAATGCAGGCATTAACCTCTTTCTGTTGTCTCCATCTGCAGTTGTCAGACAGCTAAATTGGAGTGTATCATGTATTTTGAAATCCTTTTGCTACAGCCAAGCAGTTTCATCTTTAGTCTCACATACTTTGGATTTCTGTTAATTATATTCCTGTCTGTAAGGTACAGTGGGTCAGTACTGTACAGTAGTACAGTGGTTTGTAAATGTGCTGGTAAATCTATCAGCTAGGTTATATACTGCAGCTTAGAAATCTCTCTTCTTTGTGAATGGTGTACCTAAAGCAAAGTGCACTGTTCTAGCCCTAACACCATTGCTTATGACCAGAAGTTGGTCTAGGAGTGATTTAGGAGCCTGTACTGGGCACATTGGCAAGGGCTGCCAGAATAGCTAAATTTTTACTCCTGATTTATCTCACTCTGGTCAAGATCCTTATCAAAAGGAACAATCACAATGTGTGAGAGGTCAGCCAGCTGCCTGAATGTTCCTTGGAGGAAAGTTTAGGGCTTTTGCTTGAGATAACAGCAAGCTTGGCAACGGTGATAACTGTTAAGACTGTCCTGACGCTTCTAGTTGTCCACTCTTGTATTTCAGATGTAGGATTTGGACCAGTCATATTTTTATGTCCATAACTTTATAGTCATCTGTGGAGTAAAATTCTGAGTCTATGCAGGTAAAAGGGAGCTAAAATCTGAATCTGAAATTTGTTTGATAGAAAAGCAAAACCAAAACACATATTTAAGGAGAAATACCATAAATATAAAATGAGCAGAAGAATCAAGCTGATAAAACCCACAGTGGTCCCTATTATAGTAGTCCCTGAGTTCTGACCTGGTTCTGCCATCTCTGTGTCACCAGATCTTTAAGAAGTCAAAAAAGATCACAAAATCTTCAGGCTGGTGTGTGATGCCAGTGTCTTTTACTCAGCACCATTCATCAAATCAAAAAGATTTCAAAATTTAATGTGACTATGTAAATCCCTGGCAGTTCAGAAATGCATGGTCTCTGATACGTAACCAAAATCCTTAATTTACAAAAAAAATTAGAGAAATAGAAAGCTACAAAGCTCTTTTCTTCCAATAATCTGCAAAATAGCGTAACTCTCATCAAGGAATTTCAATACTTTCATTCTTGGCCATAATCTGAACCTACAATTGAGTGAAAATGATTCTTTTGTACGTGATCGTAAGAGTCGTCAATCTATGAAGGCATCATGGTTACCAGTTACTGTAAATGACAGTAAGTTACTTACTGTAATTGCTTTCTGGCAACGAAAGCTTGATTTTTGTGTATGTTTATTTTTTAATGCCTGTAGTAACTGCGATATTAATTTCTAAAATCAAATTATGTTCTGTTTGGCTTTGAAATCAAGAAATTATTATACAACAGTACAGTCTCAGTGATCAGTTTGGAATCGCCTGGTTAAAAGCAGCATTTAAAATAACTAAATAATGAAATAGTCTACTGCTTCTCTGGTTTTCCAATGAATTATTTGCAGGTCCTTAGACAATGGAGGAGATCAAATGGAAACCTTAAATAATAGGTATTATTCATCACCTGTCTAAAACTGAAATGATAGTCTCTGCTACCCAGGCTGTGACTTAGCAAGTCATTTCAGCATGTTGCCGATGCTTAAATATGCAAGAACTCAGCTTTTACTGAAGTCCTCAGTAAAATTCTGGGCTCCATACTAATTCTGGGCTCCATACAGGAGAGGCTGTTGAAGAATTCTAGTTTTCATCAAAGAAAACCGTAGTATTATTATTTTAATTCCAACACACACACACACATATATATATATAAAACCAGAACAATGGCCAAAATGAGGATTTCCTTCATCATTTGGGGAAATTATAAATTGTCTGTCTTTCTGATATAATGGTTTTTGAAAGCTGAAAGAAGGCTAACTAGAGGTCTTGATGAAACTGTGACATGAAATAATGGTGGGAAAAGACTGGAAAAGAAGCTATACCTTAAAACATTCTGCAGCAAAAAAGTAGAAAATTCTAAGCAGGTGTTCAGGGCATTAAAAATAAAAGCTTTTGATAAACACAAGCTTTATCTATACTTTATTGTGAAAGTATCTTTCCCAATAAAGACAAGTTTTTGCTAGATTCAGTGTCTGTGATTAGTGTAGAAGTGACAGTTCAATGGAACAATCACTTTTTCCAGCACGCAGACAGTAAACAAAGGAAACGCACGTGAAGTTGTGACCCTGGAACCTTGTCCCTCTCCCGGTATCATTAGTCTGTCCTTTACTGATTTCAGGAAGTGGTAACATTTGTTAAAGAGATTTACGTATTAGTCAGAACATGCAGCTGCCAGACATGCTCTGGGAGAAAGATCATTCACTGAACATCCAGAAGATGGCATAGATGTAGCAAGCCTGGTGTGGGGAAGCCTTTAAATGTCATTATACATGGGATTAAAAGAAGAAGAGAGGAAAACTTCATACATCTTCACTCATACTTGTCAGGGCTAACCCAGCAAATAACAACAAAATAAAAAAGAACTGGATAAACTGTTTGTGAGGAAAAGTTTATGGACCTTGACTTGTAAAGCTACAGGCAGTGCCAAGGAGGAGATGGAGCCTCTTGCAAAGGCTGGAGCCTAAAAAAAAGTGACTTTTTAAGCAAGGGACTGTGAGGTAACTGGAAGAGGCTGCAAGGAGTGAAAGAGGTTGAAGCAACATTTAGGTTCTCTGTAAGGATCCTGTCAATGGATTTTGATAAAAAAAGCATTGAAAGAGAAGGCCATTTATTTGGTTGTTATTAAGATGTTATAACTGTGTATTATTGTATTAGTGCTTTTATTAGGTGTTAATAAAGGATGTTATTAAACTAACTGGGATGTTATTAAGTGTGCTGCTATTAATTTTTTGCATTGACAAAGACATGGAACGAGCATATGTTTTTATCAGTGCAGAACTAGAAGAGAGATAGAATGAAAAGAACAGTCTCTGACTGAATGAGCTTTCAGCATAAAACAAAACAGTGTGTTACTGAGACCTGAACACTGCAGCCTGCAACTTGTCACACTGTTTTGTCATTGTGCCAGAAATGGAGGAAAACATTGGTCATACAACAAGACTGAAAGCAGTGGTGATGACAGCTTACAGATGGTCAAACACAGTGCTGAATCCTAAGACTTTCTGAGGTCCTGCATTGCCACTGCAATGTCTGTTCTTACATCAGAAGAAAATTCATGTGTGTTGCACCATGTTCATTGAGTGGCTCTTACACTCATGAGAAACATGCCTTTGATAAAGCCATCTTGGACAAAGAGCTCTTTACCAGGAAGTAAACATTTTGAAAGATGAAACGATTATTAATATGGTTGAATGCAAAGACAAATGCAAACTGTGATAAGAACCTGAAGCATCAGGGAAAATATGTTATTTCCTCCAATCATTCATTATCTTTTGTATGAAGTCAGGACAGGAGACCCACCTTTGTAGTCCTCAGGTTGAGACATGACCCAGAAAGCTTGACCAAAAGGGCAAAAATGAACCAAACCCTCTCCTCTCCTCTCCTCTCCTCTCCTCTCCTCTCCTCTCCTCTCCTCTCCTCTCTCCTCTCTCCTCTCTCCTCTCTCCTCTCTCCTCTCTTCTCCTTTCTTCTCCCTTCCCTCTCTTCTCTTCTCTTCTCTTCTCTTCTCTTCTCTTCTCTTCTCTTCTCTTCTCTTCTCTTCTCTTCTCCTTTCCCTTCCCTTCCCTTCCCTTCCCTTCCCTTC
>JAOXOE010004535.1:0-25240 GCA_028565055.1 Phoeniculus purpureus
TATTATATTATTTATATTAATATTTCTATTAATAGGCACCACTACATAGGCATTCCATTTAATTTAATAGAATTTATATTTATATATTATTTTATTATAATATATTGTATTATTTATATTAATATTTCTATTAATAGGCACCACTACATAGGCATTCTATTTAATTTAATAGAATTTATCTATATTGTATTATTTTATTATTTATATTATATTAATATTTCTATTACTAGGCACCACTACATAGGCATTCTATTTAATTTAATAGAATTAAAGAAATTCTGTTTCTTTAAAACAAAGATCCTCTTACCTTAGTAGTGCTTTTCTACAATTTACTCTGTTCCAGGTTCCCTTTTCAGTCAAAGGTATGTCGCATATGCGGGTTGGTCACTATAACCATGGCAGGGATGCTCATTTCAGCATCATCTTCTGGTGTGAGCGTTTGAGCTCCCCCTCTTTGACTCAAGTCTAGGTAAGTCATTAATGGAAACCCAAGAAAAGGTGTGCCATTGTACCACAAAGACTGGGAGAAGTATTTGACTTGCAGTTATCCAAGACAGTGCCCTAGCCACACTCCCAGGTAGCCTTCTCTCTCAAGTAGATGAACTTAACTCCGCATGTTCGCTTTCTCCTCTCCTGTCGTTGCTTTAGTGAACAAGTATTCAGATTCAAACCGTCCTGCCACCCATTCGGTTCGTACTTGTTTTTCACTTTCTGGTGACAGGATCGTCTTTCTTACGCATCTAGTAGACGTCTTTCACTGACCTGAGAGCGCTACAGTTGCTGTCAAAATCCAGCTGTTCCAGGAGCCCTGCTCTACTTCAGCTAAGGCTCAGAGCACAAAGTAGAATACTGCTTATCTTGCAGTGACGTTTGAGGTCAGTAATAGGGTCATCTGTAGTTAACATCTAGAGAATTTCTGACCTCTTCTGGTTTTAATAAAATGAGGAAATTTTACATCCTTCTGCTTTGGGGTAGATTATATGTTCTTATATATTAAAAGCAGGAGACTAACACCTACTACTTCTAAACTAGGTGGAGATCACCAGCTTTTGCTCTTAGAATGAGAGCTTCTGCTTACTGCCTTTCACCCTTTCGGTGTCCTGAAAAGAAAATAACAGGGTGGCACAGCTTTCATTTCTGTCTGGTGGATGAGTTTTAATTAAAGCTGAAATTAAAAATAGGAAAACTTGAGTCAACTGCAACAGGAGTATCTGCCTTTTGAGAACTAATTCAAATAACAAAAGACAGCAAAATGCTTTAAATCTTCGCATCCTTTTCTTTGCTATAAAAACTAATTCTGTGGTCACCTTGCTTTGCTCTGAACTTCATTGGCATGAACTGCTACACTAAATCCACAGAGTTGGCAAGCTGGCAATAGCTACCTCTGTGTTTTGAACACGAATGAAAACTAAAACAGAACAGTGGTATTTGTGGAATGTAAGCCACTCTTGCTGAATCATGCCAAGTGTCTCTCATTTTTGGCACTTCTTAACGTTAAGCCAGAACAATCAATCTCATTGCGTTGACAAACCTACAGGCTGCATCAAATAATTTAATTTAAAGAAAAAAAGAATTCTTCTTTCCACTTACGAAATTTGAGATCACAGAGCCACAGACCCAGTAAAGAAGTACAAATCTTTCCAGTTTCTGTAGAAGGCTAGTTCAACAAGCACAATGCAAAGGAACAACCCCACACACTAATGGACGCTGGGGGACACACACATTTTTTCCGGCTCAAGAGAGCAGCTTGTCAGAAAAGGAACTGGAGGTTCTGGTGCTCACCAAGTAGAACATAGGCAATGTGTCAGTGAAGGTGAATGCTATCCTGAGCTGCATTAGACAAAGTGTGGTCTGCTGGTTGAAGCAGGAGATCCTCCCCCACTGCTCAGCACTGGTTAGGTCACATCTAGAATACCATGTCCAGTTCCTGGCTCTCCAGTATGAGAGACATGGGCATACTGGAGAGAATCCTTTGAAGGGTCAGGAAGATGATGAAAGGACTGGAGCGTGTCTCCTATTAGGAAAGGCTGAGAGAGCTGGAACTTTGCAGCCTGGCGAAGAGAAAGCTCAGGGGGAATTTCATCAGTGTACATAAATACCTGATGGAGGATGCAAATAGGATGGAGACAGGCTCTTTCCAGTGGTGCCCAGAGAATGGACCTGAGAAACAGGCAGACCCTGAAGCACAGGAGGTTCCCTTTGAACTTAAGGAAATATCTTTTACTGTGAGGGTGACTGAGCAGTGGTACAGGTTGCCCAGGGCATTTGCCTCCATCCTTGAAGATACTAAAAAACCATCTGAACACGGCCCTAGGTAACTGGATCTCCATGGCCCCGATCGAGCAGGAGGGTTGAACGGGATGATCTCCACAGGTCACTTCCACGCTCAGCCACTCTGTGATTACTGATTGCACTTAAAGCTGAAATTCACCTTTCCTCTGACCAGCTGTTCTAAGAGCAGATTTTCACTTTCAAACTGCTCTCGTCGTTAGCAGGCAGCATTTTATTTCCCACCTGAGCACTTAAAAATGTCTCTTTCCAGCAGTTAGATTTTGAACTACTTTTTTTCCCCCCAGATGCCAGGACGGGTTACTCGGGTTTCTCCGCAGGAATAAAGCAAACTAATTAGCGCTATTACTGATTCCGAAACGCTCACAAAGCAAATCTGTTCCCTAGTGGTGTTCACTGGCACACAGGTGCCAGACACCACAACCATCCTTTTATTTCCTTCCCTGGAAACGGTGAAGACGACCAGGAGAAGTGAGTATCGTCAAGCTTTTTCCAAATAGCTTATTTTGAAATGACTCTTAGATTGAAATAATGAGCAGAAGTAATTTGTGATGTCTTCAGTTGTACTGCAAAACGTTCCAAATGGGCCTCGCAGTGGGGTGGCATTGTCCACGCAGTACATGAGGACTAGGGGTAACAACGGAGCGAGACCTTCCTTGCTGGTACTACACTGCAGCTCGTCGATCCGTTACCTGCACACCCTTCTCGAGTGCTAGTACTAAGGTTGTGATGAAACCCAAAACACACAGAGACAAGTCGGAGACAAATACGATACCGGGCTGTGCTTCGCTCACCAACATTTGCTGTCTCTACCGCACAATTTTAAAGGACCACTGAAACACTGTCGAGTTAACAGCACCCTCAGTAGATCCCTTTGCCGTGACAACAGCTTTGGAGGAGGTTTCAGGAAAAACTGATGATACAACTTTGGTGCTGTGCTGTTATTTTCATGCAACGGTGGAGTATTCTGCAAGAAAAATATTAAAGTGCCTGCAGCTTTACAGTGGAGGGTTTCAGGTGTGTAACTCACACGATGGCCAGTCAGCCAGAAGTATAAAGTCCAAAGCATTCACGATCGCCCACATACCCTCCAAAACAAGCAGGTTCTTTGATAGAAAACACTGCATTTAAATGCTAATTTACAAGAAGTCCCCAAAGGACAGAACTTCTTACCCGTGAAAGATATGAGCAATTTTCATATGTGGCAACTTAAAAGCAATTTGACCACTGAATTTGCTTTCTGTATTTCTAAGGACAAATGTTATATATCTATATCTATATATCTATATATATATATCTCCATCTCTCTCTATATATATATATACACACCTGTCCTGTTTGTCTACAACAACACAGCTTTAGCTAGTTCTTAAATCACATCAACTTAACTGCAGCAAATTCTGTGGGCATCCTGCCTCACGTTCATGCAAGACAAGACACTTTTCCACACAGACCAGTAAATTATCTACAGCTCAACACCCAGCCTTCAGGTGCTTTCTGTGTTCATTCCATGATCCTGTGCATTCCCGGGTGCTATTTTTAACGGCTGAAAATATTAGGAGAAGTAAGTAGAGCTTGTTGGTTTTTAAGGAAATACGCATACTGAAGTGCATAAAGCCGCCTTTTCTTCTTCTGCTTTCTTTTTCTTCTGCTCCCACACTTAACTAATGGATGAGGTGTCAGGTAATTTACTCATTTACGTCCTAACCAAACTTTTTTTTTTACTACTGACTCTACCCAGGGGTGTCGATTAATGGGACAGCACCGTGTTTACAGCCAGGGGAAAAACAGCGTTCTGAGACTTTTGTTAGGAGCGTATTTCATCAGTGACCTACTGAACACCAAGTCAGAGTTACGGTATGTGCTCTTCTAACATGATCAGAAACACTATGAAGCTGTCACGCTTTGGCTGCTTGGTTTGAGGGCAGCGTTACCTCATTATTTTAACGGCAGCATCACCACAGAGCTCTCGTTGTTGTACGGGACAAAAAAAAAGAAGAACTTAAAGAGATTGCCACACACCACGTCCACAAAATTAAGACAAAATGCTTTAGAACAGCACGTCTAGAAATCACAGCATCGGCTGCAACACACACACTCTTAGAGACTTCCTAAGACAAATCACCTCCACATTTGTGGCTTACATCCAAAAAGACAAGCCACGTATTTCAAGTCCACAGGGCTGGAAAACCATGCAGAAATCCGTTCTGGTCCTGTTCAGAACTACAGTCCAAACGTTGAAATGCCAACGTTTATCTTGCCCACCAAGGCTCAGTTTCCAGATTTATTCTGACCGTGTAAGACGCGTTCCCTACGCAGCACTATCCCCCAGTTAATACAGGAGAACAAGAGGGCATCTGTGGGGGTTTTGAACGGCCTGGGTAACCAGGGCTGTTAAGAACATCTGTGCAGAGGTTTCCTCAAAAGCACATTAAAAAGGAAGAGGATCATCAACGGGATTAAACAGCAAGTAGGAGTTATAAGGAGATTTCAAAATGCTTCAGCTTTAAAGAAGTATAAGAGAAGAGCAGAAATTCATAACGCTAGGGAGAGACCCAGCAGCCAAAATCAGGCTGGTCACTGCCATCAGTTGACCCACAGCATCATGAAAGCCTTGTGCAAGTGGTGCACTGGTAAACCTGCACCCCACTAAAGCAGTAACAGTGTGGGGACAGCCACCAGGGAACTCATACTGAGGTGTGCCTGAGATCTCATAAGAGTAGTCATTGGTTGATCCTGTACAGTCCACTGACTGCTAGAAAACTGGAGGCTGCTAATAAACTGATAAACTGCTTTGATCCTGACTTGGTCTGAACTGCATGACTTGACCAGTGTTCCCCTGTGACAGGCATGTGCAGGAACCTCTCTGTCCATTTTAGCCATTTCAACTTTGCCTAAACTTTACACACAGTTTTCCTGCATGCCTTAATGAACTGTGCAGTGAACAGAAAGAGGTAGGTGCCTTCTGAGGTCTGTTCACCTAATTTAAGGTCAGGAATGTAAGTGAATGTGATCATACTATGAAGGTCTTCAAAGACACATAACTTATCTTTACCTGTATGAAAGAGATATCACTGTCTTATGTCTTGACTAGTTGCCCACATGACTGAGATTCAAGTCAGGTACATGCAAAACTGGACCGTTTTCATCTAAGGATAGGTGAGATGAATTAAGGTCTCAATGCAGAGAACGATAAAACCTAAAAGAACTCAAATAAAACCAAATAATCCTACACATTTATCTGTCTGGAAGTTGCCCAACATCTTCAGCAGCCAATGATTTCTGTGTAATAGGTGATTTGAATTTTAAATGAAGGCTTTCTGTTCGAGGCATTTGCTTCCTGTGAGAAGACATCAATAAATGTGAACACCGTATGTACAGTTTCCTGACAAACACCTTCATTGACAAAGACAATCGTGTTACAGTTGATGCAGTTCCTGCTCCCTCACCTCTTACATTTCGGTCTGTTCATCAGACTTTTACAAGGACGTTGTCAAGTCCCGAGACACTGGAGATCTTCTTCAGAAAACCCGACAGGGCTTTAATTATACATGTTCTGGAGGACACTGGTACCACATCAATTTTGTTTCCCTGGTTACTAACTCATGTAATCATAATGTGTGTGTCTGTGTGTGTGTGTGTATCTGTATCTCGCTGTCTCCTAGCAGAGCATTATTATGACATGCCAAAGAAAGCATGCCATTAGTCAGGCTGGCAAACACTTACTAAAGAGCAGCCGTACATGACTTCAGAGTATTTAAACTGCATCAAGCATTCTCCTTTCACTTGACTTAAAGAATATGGCCACAATAAGCTTGACAGCGCCCATGAACTACATGAGGATTGTATTAATTGCCATTTTCAGCAGTGTTAATTCAGCTGTACACAGTGGTACTTCAGAAGCAGTAGTAAGTGTCAGCGTCTTGCTCTTAGTGCTGTATGAACACAAAAAAGATTCAGCTGGCCAGTTTGATAGGTCCTAGGCCTTGTCACTAGCAAAAGAAAAAGGTCTCAGTGTGGTAACAAAAATATTTGCAATCTCAAGCCTTCGTTGGCACACAACAAAAAACTTACCTCAGCTTTTCCCCCTGTGCAGCATTTCTGCCTCACACCTAGAAAAGGGTTTTCTTTAGTCACACATGACACAGAGATTTTGTGTCTTTGGCTGTAGGGTCTTTACTCAGGTTCAGAACGGATTCCTGCAAAGGGTACAGCTCTGAAAAGCCAGAATTCAAGGGAAAGTTTACCTTGGCTTTTATTGCTTTGTAACTTTATCACATTTCGGGGAGCCACGAGGAAATGTGAAGTAAGTTAATGAGGTAACTATGATTCACAGAGTTTTACCAACGGGAGTCAGAGCAGATTCCATTAATTACTACTGCAGGCAGAATTCCACTTTTCATGGGATAAGAGTCAAGGTAAACCAGTATTACTGATAACAGCATCTTCAGCTTCTCACACCTCATTTGGGGAAGGCGGAGTGGTGATCGGCTGCTCACCTGGAGGGGTCACCCACAAAATAGCTCCATCTGCTCTGCACCCGCCTTTGGTGGTCCAGAATGCAGTTCAGCACTTGTTCATTTTTAAAAGCCAGTTCTGTTTGTTTTCTAAAGAGTCTCCTTTAGCCCCCCTCACAATTAACTTACAAATAGTTGACGATCACTTACATAACACATACAAAAAATTTTCTATAAAAGGTTGGATGTGAAAATCACTACAAGTGAGGCACCGCTGGGATCCCACCGCCGCAGGGTTACTTTTGGCTGTCCAAGCTCACCTGAGAGAAGAAAGAGCTGACGATAATCAATTGCAATCCAGTTTCCTTCATATATATTCCAAAGTGAATTAAGTTTTCTTGATAATTCGATAGAGAAAAGATTTTAATGTTTGAAAAACTGCCAAAGGGCTTTTTTAACAGCCAGAGAATTTAACCTGCAGAAGGAAAAGATGAAAACTACCAAGGAAAAGAGAAATGAGCACCATGATGAATGCAAGGGGTGAGCTAACAGAAGGGGGAATTCACTCCCTCCAGTGTTACACACCCACACACCTGTGTCCAAGAATTCTAGCCTTGTGCAGAGCTGGTCATTAGAACTGTGGGCTCTTTTCCGAGGTCCATGTCAGAAAGGATCACGTGTATTGCTCGCAATGCATTCAGAAGTAAAACAAAGCCACATCAGTGCTGTACCGTGGCACAGCCTTGCAGCCTTGTTGGGTAAAACCAGGACAACATCAGTGCTCCCATCACAACTTAATGGGATGTGGCCAAAGAAATAGTCAAGTACTGAAGGAAGCAGTGTTCACTGGTAGACTTAGAATCCCCAAATTAGGTTTCTGGAGAAAAGGACCATGGCAATAGTCAGCAAACGATAAAGAAAAAAGTCCTAGTATAAAGAAAAAAATCCTAATATTTGCTGATACTTAAAGGTAATGACATTAAAAAAAAGAGACTGTGAAAACTGTATTCATGCCGAGTTCAAAGCTGGTCATAAGTAAATCCCACCTATTTTAACATTTACCCAGAAGATGGATTCTTGTACGCAAATCTGCTCATTAGACATTGCAACCTCTTAGTCGTGTGATCTGAAACACCATTTGTACTACCTGAACTGAACAGTTCTTCAGGTGAGGTCTAGCAATTCGACGAGTGCGGCACGCTTTTAGCAGGTGGCAAATACAACAGCTTTTAGCTCTGCCTTTATCAAGGTGATTACACTACAGCTTAAGCTGGATGCTTCCTAAAGCAACGAAGGCATGACTTTGAGCTCTTGCAGGAATGAGGAAGAGAGAGAAGGGAAATAAGGAGATAATAGTGTGTGGGTTCCAGTTTGGAAAGTGAGAGGAGAGATTACAGTTCTCTTGCTGTGTGTAACTGTAGATCTGCAATTATAACAGCTGTCACTGCCATTTATGAGTGCTAACAGAGCCAAGCTGTCTGGAAATTCCTGCTTAACTCACTGAGAGCTTTCTGGATCTATAGAAAAGAAAAACACTATTTAAAGCCTATGAAACGGCTCCCTGGACAGCTTTCTAAGTATTTTTAAGTATTTTCCTTTGAAAAACTGTCATAAATCAAGAATATTTATTATTGAGCAAGTCTCAAGTGTCAAGTCAGCCAAGCACATAAAAAGCCAACCAAGAAGAAGGTTAAAATGATGACAAAAGCATAAATAGATGGGGCACTGCTGATTTTACTACTAAAAATCCGTGACGCAATGATACTTTGAGAACTTGCTATTCAGAGATTCAGAAATGGTTTCATGCCCATGACTGAAATTCACAAGCAGTACTAGCACTCTCTTATGAGAGAGAACGTAAAGTGTTCTGTGACTAGACTGTGTAATCAAGACCCTTTCCTGATGGGTCTGCTTGCTTGCCCTTACAGAGGAGGTAGGCACCCATTCCGTGTCAACGTAACGTCTTTGCCAAAGTGCTAAGGACAAAGTTGTGAGTTGGGTGGCAGAATCTTACAGCAATATGGCAAACGCTGCAACTGGGAGAGAAATGATTTTTTTAAAAAAACAGAATCACAGAACATTAGGGATTGGAAGGGACCTCAAAAGATCATCTAGTCCATACCCCCGTCACAGCAGGATCACCTAGACCAAGTCGCACAGGGACACATCCAGGTGGGTTTTAAACATCTCCAGAGACGGAGACTCCACAACCCCCCTGGGCAGCCCCTTCCAGTGCAAAGCTTTTAGTTTTTGGTAACCAGAAACAGGGTTATAGAGATGGAAATCAGCCAGTTTTACTAGTAACCATTCCCTATAGTCAAGAAAAGTGATTAAGCTCAATTGCATACACTCCATGGATTATTGCTGCTCAGTGATATAAACAGCCCTAAAACACTGTCACCTATCAGAAACTCCTACAAGGAATCACTACTTTAACTTCTCTGTTGAGACTTTTGCATATGGAATTCTAGGAGTAAATGTTTAGCTCGGCATTGCCAATGAAGTATTCTTTATGTTTCTTGACGTACAGGTGAAGAGGTTTCCAGTCAAAACAAGAGAAGCTTCGTGCTACTGACTATCAAGGCAACTCTCTCTTATGGCACCTACTCATCACACGTCGATGTATTTTTCCTTTTTGGCAGTGGCAGTCTTTTGGAGGCCTGAGCGTATTTACACAACTTATTTGATGACTGTGCCCACATTTCTTTCACCATGCATGATCTGTTTTAATAGATTTTGTGTCTGAAGCTATTTTTACTTTGCAAAATGCCTCTTCCAGGAGACTTGGTAAATTGGGTGGGTGGCCATCTGCACTTCTGTACTGATGAGATAACATTAGATAGTAGACATGTGCTTTATCCACTTTGTAGAACTGATTTATCCTAAAAACAGTTAATTAAGTAGCAAATAACCTGTACGTTTATGTTCTACATTAATTCACACACATACACGGTAGGGGGAGTGGCAGAGGACTATGACAAACACCTCCTTTGGTATCAGGGAGAGTTGAACTCAGCACTGAGTTTTTAATTTTCTTGGTACCCAAGGTGCACACAAACTACCCTTCAGTTTTGGACCGACACATTTTACCTTCATCTCTAAAAGCCCTTCTTCACAAGAATAAGCTGATGTGGGAAAGTAAAGGTGTTTGTGCTTTCGATTAATCCCCCATCCTGCAACATGATCTCCCCTCCAGCCACGAGAGTTTTGCATCTTTATTTTACTTAATATACTTTTAAACCAACAACTGTCTTTAAATAACTGCCTGCTTGGAACTTTGTACATGGGGATTCTGTATGCTATGATTAAACAAACAAATAAAAATCTGAGAGAGAAAGAAAAGGGTCGCCCCGTGCTCTGAAACACATTGAAAAGTAGAATGAAAGAAATAAACTGCCATTATAAAGTTTTTTGAGAAGTTTCCTCACATGCAAGATGCTCAGTATCAATTTTTTTCTATGTTTCCTCTAGCTTCAGTTAAAACAAAGTCATGTTCATCCTCTTACTTCTCACCAATGAGTATCTCACAGATTATCCTCAACTGGAAAGGCACCAGCTTTTACCAGAAGCTGCTAATAGCTGAAAGTACATGCAGCTGCCTACTGCTTCCTCGGTTTCTCAGTCATCACACACACAGACAGAGTTACACGTGACTATATTTATAATACTTGACCACAACTCTACACGTTGCTAACTCAGCACATAAACAGAGCAGCTTACACTTGTGATAAGGCAATAAAGGCTTTACGTCACGGATTAATCAGCACTGTTCTGTTGGTTGGCGTGAACCGATGACAATCACAAAACCGTGAGGTGGATTTGAGGAAGCAGATTTTTTTTAAGCAGCACTCAGATACTCTTCATCCTCTCTCAGACTTTGTATGAAGTTCTATCTTTAAAGGGTGAAAACATCAATGGAATTATAAATGCCCAGGTTTAGACAAAGTAATGACAGAGTTCCTTTATTTTTTACTCAGAAATGTATGCTATAGTAATTAATCTCAAAAATCCACGACTTCACTTGAAAGAATACTTAAATGTTTTACTAATGTGGAGTAAACCTTCGTCAAGAAGGACCCTAGTCCTGTCAATCACGCTATGGCATGCAAGCACTTAAATGAAGATGAACAGCTGTATCACACATGCTATAGGAATAGATAGACATTCCTTTTGTCATCAAGTTCAGTCTACAGTCACAGACAAAACACAAAGGAGCCGCTTTCATACGTCTTAAACTAGTTCTTTTGCTCCCTCAAAACCAAAGCACATCAGATTTTCAAAGGTGGCATTAATTCACTGCCTTGATGGATTCATAATCAGTTTTTACATATTTCCTTAACCTCCTTCATCCTAAATCATTTTTCTTTCACTTTGGTATTCACTGCTGAATCTATCTATACAGGGTGAATAAAACCCCTTTCATGTACCAATCCTGACTTTGCTGAAGTAATTAGGCTAAGGTATTTCAGTAAGAGAGGTACTTTGCTTTGCTGAGCAGCTTCATATGTCTTCCAAGCACTTCTTTCAACTTACGTCTTTCTTGAGCATGGCCATGCAAACTAGCACAAAGGACGTCAGGTAAGGTCGTAGCTATGTCCTGCATAGCAGCTTTACACCTTCTCATGTCTCCAAATCAAGCATGGCGAGGAGTTACACAGATTAGTTCTGTAGTGTCCTTCCTCAGACGATAAAAACCAGTAATGCCATCAAAGAACTATCAGATTAATCTGACAGTCTTGACCCTGTACAAAAGCCTTGTTGCGTTTTATCTGATTTTCCTTTTTTCTACGACTTTGCTTTGTCAACAATTAAAAATTACTTTAAATTGTTGTCTACACTGTTGAAAAAATGCAGTTTTTCTCCTAAACTGAGCTGCATTTGCTAGTCATGGTATTACTTAATATTCTGGTAGCTGGTCCCCTCATCCCAAGTCAAATTCTTGGGTTTTGAGTCTATCTTTGGGTGCAGTAAAATACTTTTTTAAAAAACCATTAAAAAAACCCCAAACTCCATAAATTTACACACTTACTGGTCATTCTTCCATTTTCTTAGTCTGAAGTGTCAATAATTCTTAGTTCTTCCTCCTAATGAAAGCCACATCTTCTTTCACTATTTCATCACTACTTGATTCACTATTCTGTTTCGTTCTCTGGAAGGTCTAATTCATCTGTATTTTTCTCAACCTTATGTTCTACCTCTAGAACAGACATTACTTTCTTTGCTGCTAAAAGTCTTGTCTGTTTCCTGAAAATTCTTCAACTACTTATACTATTTCTTCTAGGCTAGCTGAAGATTAAATCTTTCACTGCTTTTCTTTTGTTCTTGCCTGGAAGAAAATTCTGGGTGGTTTTGCATATTCACCTTACAGAATCTCCAACCCCTCTGGCTATGAAATACCCTACATTAACTTTGTAGAGCTCCTTACTCTTCCAGGAAGAATGTCTTTGAATAAATGGAGAAAGCATTCACTTCATTAGGGGAACGTAGGTGTACTTGGTTTTGTGCTTATTTGTCAAATCAATCCGGTTTTGCTTTCGTCACGTTGAGTTGGCTCATCCGCACCTACTCGCTTACCAACTGGAAGGAGCAAAAGGAAAACTTACGTTGTGGAAGTGAATTGCGCTTTTCTTTACCCCATGGATCAAAATACTGACAGTTGACTAAGGGGACAGAGATGAGACGACATCTCAGGGTGATGTTTGAAGCTTAATTCACATCTATGCTGCAAAACTTAGCTGTTATTTTATCCTGTAAACGTGTCCATAGGATAAATGTGTAATTGAGTGACTTCTTTTCTGAGCCACAAACTGTATTAGAGATAATGCTTTGTGCCCATGGCACAACTGGAGATGTTTTATCTATAGGCTAAGTATTACTTTTCAGCAGAGGTTTTTCAATAAGGAAGAAGACTGTTTCTCGTCCGCTGAAGTTGTGCTTGAATGTGCAAATGACAATAGCTGGACTGTTAACAAGACAGTTCTCAAGGTGATGAACAGAGTAGGCTGTAACACGTCCAACAATTTTATCAACCTGTGTTAACATTTTAAATTAGAAGTAAGAAAGTTAATCAATAATAGTCAGCAATACACCCAGCTGCAGCAGACATGCACTAAGGCCTATTATAAACTTGGAGGCAGCACAAATTTAGCTTTAAATTTTTAATTTAGAATTAGTAATAGATAAGAGCTAGACTTCTCCGTCTGTTAAAGGCACTGCACAATTTCTGTTTAGCTGAACTTCTATTAGCTGAAACGAATATTGAGCTATAGATTATTCATGGACCTAGACATGCATTAAAGTCCTCTATTTGGACAACAAGTCTAAAATTTTTTATTTCCTTTTATTGGTTTTCACCACCCTTACATGAAAAATAATCATTAACAATTAACTCGTACAGACATAAAACACCTTCTCCTCCAAGACTAATTTTTCATGATATAAGGGTACCTTGAAGTTAAAGAGATTGCTCTTCGTAAGAAATACTTTAGTGTTTTAATGTTCTGCTTCTTGAAATGAATTAAATAATGTATTTACCATAATCATTACAATAAAGAACTGCTCTCAGATAAAAAAACAATAACACTCTAGTTCTTCCACAGTATTATGAAGTCTTAGAAATTCAGGGTTTAATAAAAACACCCTGCTTAAGGATTCCAGGGCGTATGTATTGTGACTTACACTAAGACACCGGGTGAAAAATTAGTACAGAGGGCAGAAACAAAAGCTAAAGGGACTTCATGCAGTAATATGTCATTACTTGAAACCTAACTGGGGATTTTTAATTCTTCTTGCTGGTTAAGGTTTTCTATTGACAGTACTCACTGGCTATATTCAACTTGATAGCATGTTCCAGATCACAGTGTGCGATTTGAAATCATGCTATGAGTCGTCATTAATACGCCTTCACAAGAACTCTACAAAGACTACTAGTCCTCCTTTTCTGTATAGGAATAAAATGAATTTGCAGCAAAAGGTCAGTGATTCTACTAAGTTCACACAGGAAAAAAGAGACATTCTAACATTAATTACAAAATTATTCCACCCTAAATGGTTTTCACATCTACACACAGCACAAATGGACAGATCCAGCATGGAACCACGTGAAGCTTCATCAACCTCGTGCTTCATTTTGGTCACTTGAGCTCAGCATATCTGAAACTGTTCCTGTCTCAAGTACCTTTCTGGCAACTGAACTGGTGTTTGCATCCTGCCAGTAACAGAAGCCATCAGATTCGCGATTACTTATCCAAACATTTTAACATAATTTCACTGTCCATTAACTTGCAGACCCTTGGTGCAGCAGGGTTACTCTGTGAACACATAAAAACACCTTTTCAGAAACAGGATTCTGTTAAGCCTGCTGTGTAACAGGAAGCTGCTCCACATCCTGGCTACCATTTGTCAAGTTAAGATTAAAAAGTAATTATTGAAAAAAAATTCCCAGCAATTAACCAAGGAAACCAGTGACACGGACACTCTTACGTTGTTCAAATGCTAATATAGCGAGAGAAGAAAAACAGAGATGCACATTAAAATCAAATGTGGATGCCTGGGTTTACTGTAAGCATTCAGCTAATCTAGAAAGCTTTAACTCCCTAAAGCAAAAGTTGGGTCAGAACAATCTCACGTCTCATAAGAACATCTCCTTATTTCTTGCTCCATTGCCACTTGCAGACTGTGAAGCCACTCCTGGTTCCTCACAAGAGGCATAAGGGGTCAGTCCACGTCTGAGCACCTCTGACTGCCGTGTGGAGACAGCTCTTTGGAAGTCCAATTTACGTTACCATTGAAACAAAAACATTTCTCATTGCACATCACTGCAATGCCTTTCTGCACTCCCCCAGCACCCACAAGGCATTTCAAGTGCTTCTGATTTTACAAGAAACCATGGAGAATTGTTAGATGCTATAAGGGCATAACCAACACTGACTGACAGTAGAAAACAGCAATTACTGCTGTTTGCCCTTACCATAGCTCCACTGTATTTTTCTAAAGCACGCTCTTGGCTTCCCCAGCTAGTACATAAATGCCTGCTCGGCACAAAGGCCACGAGCTAGTTCTCTCACACTCTAGTAGTTATTTCAATGCTTACATAAAGTCTACAGATCTACTGTAAACAAACCACAGAATTTCAGCCCATGAACAGTGGGCTAGACGCGCTCTAAGCAAGCTTCTACTTCTTCAGAATCCTTACTTACCTTTCCTTTCAGTGTCACTGCAGACTAACCTACAACTGCTGGCATGTATTTCATTACTGCTTCCTCCTCCAACAACGTCAGAATGACTGCACAAAATTAATAAGGGGTTGGGAAAAAAGTGTGTAACTATGTGCTGAAAGTCTCTCTGATAAGGCCAACAAAAACTTTACTTTTAATATTTAAAGTGATACTTGGTTCTCCACTACGGAATCGTTCCAAGCGTTCACACGTAATGAGAACTGTAGGTACTTTACACTAAAATGAGCTTGAAACCACTTTTCCCCCCAGAATACGGTTTAGTGTTGCCAGTACTGCAAGCAAGAACAAAGTAAGAGAAAAATCGAAATTGCTTCTTCCCTCAACAAAATGTTGTTTCCTCCGAGACAAAAAGTTGTATGATTGACCCTACTCTCTACGTTACGACAGAAGAACATTAATAAACATTAAAAACAGAAACTTGTAGTTTAGCAGTAGTTTTAATTAATCTTTTGCACTTCTATTATAATGCAGTATGCAATGACCCTGTCACCCATAGGTCTGACTCTTGACTCAGTCTTCTGAAAATTATACCCTTTTCCTCATTTATCTCGGAGAACCTCACGCCTACATCCTCCATCTACCCTCCTGCTATTGCTGAACTTACGATCACAGGATGTTGCAGCCTCATCTCAGTTCTGATTCGTAGCTCCCATGCAGAAAATCAACACAAGCGCACACAAACTCCTCCTGCCTGCAGTTTGTGCAGGAGCCTGGAGAGAAATGTTAGGAGACGTCATACTGTACACGCGGCAGCTGAGGAGGGCTGTCCTACCACTGGCTAATGCCTACAGTAGTGCTGCAACCCCCCAAACCATGCGGTTAGTACCACCAGAGAAAGTCCATGTCCTATGAACACACTTGCACATCTCAGGCACTGTTTGGGCCACTGCCATCTCTCAACAAGGCTTTCGATTTTCCTACAATCCTACCCTGAACTTGTCTGGGCTGGGGGTGTCTGTCACCTTTGGCTCTTTCAGCTTTGAAGCCTTTGTTCTACATCTACCTTGCTCCTCCTGACTATTCAGTGACATCTTCCCTCATTTCCCTGTTTGCTCATTGCTGCCACTGACATCCAAGACATAGACTGACTCCATGAGACACCTTCCTGGATTGCACCTCTCACTTATCTTTTCTGTGCTTTTCAAACCGTCACAGTCATCCTGCTGACTTCAACAGCCATGCTGCAGCGTATTTCCCACCTCTCATCCTTTTCTACCTGCAAGATATAATCCAACCTCTACATGGACCAAAAGCCTGCTTACACAGCTTCTGATTTTCCAAAAGGAGGTCAGATCTCAGTAGCTGAATGTTCTCTCCACTGTCTCATCACCCATTATTGCCAACACTTTCTAGGCATTTTTTGTTCTCTTTTTCGCTGCCTCTGTCCCTAACTTGCTCTTTACCAAAGTGTTGTCCCGTTTATTTTGATCTTGCTTGTGCTGCAGTGAAAATCCCTCAAACAGCCTGAATTCATTCATTCCCTACAGAAGTCACTCCTAGTCCAAAAATCATCCCTAAAGTAAGGGTCATACGGCTCCCCAAAATGTCTTGGTTCATTGCAGCTTTCTTCAAGAAAGCACAAGGATGATCAAATAAAACATGTTCTTCCTCCTCTTCTCATAAAAACATACTGTCTCCCTCCAACACCTACTTTTCTCTTCTGTCTTTCATGGGAGTTAATTAATTTTGCCTGTGTGAACAGTCCTAGCCTGTGATCTTACTGCCTCGCCTGTATTCACAGAGGGCTAAAGCAGCCCCAATCAAAATCATATGTATGAAAATGAGACCATCCAGAAGTGCAGATTTCACTCTGCCTTCACCTGAGGTCAGTGCACCTGGTTTAAGCAGCGAAGCCTGCATCAAGTCAGGAACAGGGAGAGTACCTAAACCCCAGTCAGGCATGGTACTGCTTGTAAGAGTGTTTAAGCTGTGATGTGACATTTCTTTTGGAGGTAATAAAGAAAGAAAAAAATGAGGGCAAGCGACAGAAATCACCTTAGCAAAGATATCCCCTTCCTGGCAACAGTTGTGACAACTGGCACTTCATGGTGCTGCAAAATTAGCCAGCAAAAGAAAATTCCTTCAAAGACATCAAAGCAAATGAAAACAGTTTTCTTAATCTGGGTTTGAAGGGGGGTGTGTGTGTGTGTGTGTTTGTTTGGTTTTCTTTAAACTATAAAATGGACAGTAGCAGCACATTATTTAAAGAAAACAATAAAGCTCCTGCTTTTCACATCCACAGTCTTTTGCAAAGCTACGATCAAACTTTTACCTAATTTCTTTTGTAATTCCGGAGAACAAAGCCATTTACAAGTCTCTACAGAAAATGCTGCAAAACTACCGATTTAATTACTTTGATATTTCAGGCACATGTTTAGCTCCGCGACGATCAGAGCCACTTGTGCCAATCTTATAACTGCAACATCGAGATAGCTGTCAGCATTCAGTAATTATTTGGAAATGAAACTTGGTGTTTGCTGGCTATCATAACAAGGTTAAAGCCTGAGACAGTGTTAATGTCTCAAACTCCCCAGCAGTAATAAAGTCAGATTGATTGACATCAGCAGAAAATTGGTTGTTGGCACATAGCCAGAATAACGGAAACTCTTAAGAGAGTGTTAACTTAAAACTCATTGCACGGGAGAAGTTGCGAATGAGGATGAGAAGAGTTCTATGTGCAGAGCTGATCCGTGTATTAAATCACTAAGGTACAGCTTCTCGCACATCCCCAAGTTCCCCGTTCCACTATATCCATTTCAGACCCTAATCTCACAGGATGCTGTGTGTCTCACCAATGACATATGGATCCTTTCACTTCTTCTGCATGTAGAGGTTACATTCTCTCTACACGTATGGAAACAACACCTGCGGGCAATATGAACAGCCAGAATCACACCTCATAATTACTGTAAGATTTGCACAGATTAAAACTCCAGAAGACAAACAGAAAATTCAGACTTTTTACAAAGAAACAGAATTGCATGTTTTAGTTGTCACGCACTGAATTTTCATATGAGTAATACAACAAAGGGGACAAAGAACCAGAGGAAAGTGAACAGATTAAGAAGTGGTTTATTTAGTTGCCAACATTTTCTTTGTATTGATGTAAAACAGGCTGTTTGCTCCAATCACCAAACAACTCTAGTGATATTTATTTTTACTTTTATGGCATTGCTCATCTGAAAGATCTTGTAGAATCCTGAGCTACTGATCAAGTGTCTCTATGAACACAGACAACAGCAGCATTATATCAAATCAACAGCAGCGTCACTGTATTCATGGCTAGAGTGAAATACAGAGAACCAAATCCTCACCTTCGTGGATGACAAACAAGCTCACACTCTTAGCAGAGTGATTTGGCATTTGCCTTGCCTGCAGAGATGAACAGGCAAGTTATGATCATGCATTTCTGGCCTTGATGACAGGATCTATATAGTCAGACTCAAATCTACACTCATGTCTTCCCTACACCATCACAGAACTCATCTGGGGAGCTGCAGAGCGATGGGAAGGCAAGGCTGAACCTCTTTACTGCTAGTCTCCATGCTATTGAACTGAGGCTATTTGACCCTGCTCGAGTGTTTTAGTGACACAGAAAAAGGAGTAACACATGGCCCAGACTGAATAAAGCAGCTGGCCAGAACGTGAATCTAACCGATGACAATGAGAACATAACCCAGACTCTGACTTCCAGTCTTTTAAATAATCCTGCACAGAACAAAAGGAAAAAACCCCCAAGCCTCACAGGAGTGCTAAGGGACATATTTTTGAAGTACCATGGTTGCTTTGACCCCATAGATGCAGAACAGTATTTGCCAAGATGATGTGATACTCTCTCAACTGTGTGAAAGTGAAAATTGGGCTGTATCACTCAGAATCAGTTTTCTCATCTCAAACTTGGCAGCACGTGTCATTGGGAAATAAGCCTGTGAGAGATTCGTGGAGCGGTGGGAACAAAGCTGATGGAACATTTAACTATGTCACAGGTTTTTGTAAGAGGAGACGAAGGGAGAGGAATACCTTCCCATCAGACCACAGAGCCAATATTTCCTATTAATCTCCTTGTGGTTTATCTAGCACAGACACAGCCATCACTTTGAATAGACAGGACTGTGGGCACGTTGTAGTGAGGTGGGGTTGGACCGTCCTCCGAAGCAGCAAGTGATAGAACTAGATGAAATGGCCTTATGTTGTGCCAGGGGAGGTGCAGATTGGGTACTAGAAAGACTTTCTTCTCTCCAAGGGTTATCATACATTAGACTAAGTTACTGAGTTAGGTGCTGCATTCACCAGCCTTGAAGGTATTTAAAAGACACATAGATGTACTGCAGAGGGACATTATTTAGTAGTGACTTGGCAGTGCTGGGTCAGTGGTTGGACTTAATGATTTTAAAGGTCTCTTCCAACCAGAATGACTCTGTGATTCTGTGTGTTCTTACCACTCATCACCCCCTACTGGCCAAGTGAATTGTTCTTTAAGCATTGGCACATTTGCTGTGGTCTCTCTTTGGGGTATGAAAGGAGAACTGGTTTATGAAGGGACACTACAGCACTGTATGAAGCACTATACAGAGTTTATCTACCAGTCACACACTGTGGCTCCACACAACACTGTCTGAATGGGGACAGTCCACCACTCATGAGGAACAGAGCAGCTCTGCACTACAACGTACGCACGTGGTGTGAATACAGACTAACCCATCTAAAATGCTTGTTTCTCACTTCTCTCCTCCTTCAGTGTGGCACCAATTGAGAAGAATTTTGGGCATGCACACATGTAACAGCTATGACTGTGTGCCTAACAAGAAGAAAAGGCATTTTCAACCTCACGCTGTGCTCCTGCACCAGAACAGAAGTGGACTGGTAACTCATGTCAGCACTACAGAGCCTCCTGTGCGTGACTTCTGGAACAATCAGGTTGAGAGTCTACTTTCCATAATTGCTTACAGGGTTGGGTTTTTTTCCTATGAATAACTCTTACACCTTTGTTAATCCTTCAGGCCAGCAGAATGAAGTGCTTTGTGCTCTCAGTTTAATGGATCTGGCAACATCAATCTGTTAAAGCTTTAACTTTGAAGGATTGTTAGTGCTGTGTAGATCACCTCTTTATGGGTCCTACCTGGAATCTCGTAACGAAAGAAAATTAAGTTGCTATAAACATCGCTGTATTGGTCGGGGAACTGGTGCATTATTTCACAAGATGCAGAAAGTGAAGGCCGGCAGTAATTTAACAAAATTCTACCAGGGGCATAGCGAGCTAAATTCATACTTCAACTCAGTGAAAGTTCATGGCACTATTTCACTTGAGCAGTAAAAGCCACTCCAAGTTATAATTGTGCCTCTGTACATGTCGTCTATAACTCTGCTTATGTTCCCACCTAGTAGGTTAAATTCATCCCCAAAGCAAGCGAAGGGTTTTTCTAACGCCTAAAACAGCCTAAGGCGGCAGCATTCTTCCCCCTTTTAAAACCAGTAACAGCAGAAATGGGGAAATAAACAGTAAACACTGCAGAAACAAAATGTTCTCCCTTTCTTTTTTTCCCAACTGCATCTACTTTTTAAACTGGATTTAAGGTAATATTCAGTCAAAAAAAGACAGTCTGTTTTGCTGAAAATACACAGTATTTTAAAAAAATCATCTAGAAAGGGCAGAACATTTCCAATGCATCATACAATCGTTTACAAATGTATTGTCAGAAGTCTCCCAGTTACTCCCTCCACCACCTAAACAGCATCACAGACAAGCGCTATGTGTTTTCTGAGACCTGGGAGGTCACGTGAGGCTAAGAGGGACATTTCTTGCTCATCTCTCTAAAACCATAATTATCCTATTAAAATTCAGCCTTTGTCTACTCTTTGGCTACTGTTTATAATAAGCACAGGCATTCCCAAAGCAGAGTGAAAGACCTGGTACTCTGCTTCACAGTGCAGTCCATGCTCCAAAGCACGCTGCCGTGAGCCTCAAGAAGATCTTGTCCAAGCCAGGACTATTTCTGCTTTCCTATGGGAGCACAGCCTGGCCCCAGGCCACAGCACATGTGAACACATGCCTTCAGCAAGCCCTCCACCTTTCTGAACTCGGCGACTAGAAGGCTGCAGTGGCTAATGAGCTGTGAGGAATTTCTAAGGGGAGTTTTCCCTTTTTAAAAATGAAAGTGATGTATTTGCTACCTAAACATTAACAAAACACTGCAACCTCATTTCTAGAATTTCAGTCCGACTCTCTAGCTTTTGAAGTCATTATAGGTTCACACGACCTAAAGCTACCAAAGTAAGACAGGTTATCGCCACGATGTTATGGAAATGTTGGTGCAGATGCAAACTGCTCACTGCATGAAACTCTTACTGCAAAACGACAATGTCTCTCCAAAGGTCTGTACCGAGCTGAAGGATAAAGCTGCACTTCAGTTCCCCTCCTGAGGTGTCTGTGTTTCAGGCCCCTCAACTCTCTCATAGACAAAAAATATTAGGCACAACAGTATTTGCTTTTATAAGAAACCCTTCTACTTCATCCATTCCATTTTCCTTTATGCTCACCTTCTTTTCAGGTTCCTTTTCTAGAGTGTGTTTTTTAAAACACAAACCTTTAATCTTCATTCAGAATTCTCTTTTATGATGCTAATGGAAGATTATAAAGGAACTAACATTTTCTTATGTTTATTGCTGCTGCTGAGTCTCCCACATTTATGAAAAGAGGGGCAAGGAGAAACAGTATAATTGCATCTTGGAGAAGCCTTCTCTTTTCTTTTAGACTTTATTTTTAGTAAAAAAAACTAAAAAAACTTTTAGTTTTTCCAGAACTTTTTACCTGACAGAAATAAATTCTTAAAAGCACAGAGCTTCGATGTTTTTCTCAGTCAAAAATCCTTTAAAAGCCTTTAGAAACACAGTGCCTCATGGACTTAAAATACTTTTGAAAAAACGGAGGCTAGTGAAACCCCCCACCACTGAATCCCTCAGATAGCCTGGGCTTTTTTTCTACATCTTTCCTCCAGCACAGAATGAACAGCTCAGATCCAAACCAGAAATAAACTCGAATCCTACTCAGAAGAGTCTGAAAATTCTCCACCACAGCCATCCAGACACAGTTGGGAGATGCAAACTGAGGATAATGACAGGAAAGCACAGGAGTAATTAAATGCTTCCTTTTTGTGAAGATGGTGAAAGGAAGGATTTTCTCCAGAATTCATCCCTCTCTTCCAGAACACGGCATGATAAAGTAGAAAACCAGAATGACACCTATTCTCTGACAGCTTTAAAATCCAGATTACTAAATTGTTTCGGGCTCTAATGGCCATTTTTTCTCCTGAGTCAGTACATTTTTAACTGTGTATTTAAATAGCCGTGAGTTGGTGCACAACTCTTGATGCATTTGCATTGTACATAAAAGTGACTGATGATCTCATCGCAAGTTCCGAAGCGCTATAGGAAACGATCGTTATTTTTGAAGCACACAAAGATAAATTAGGGAGTAGACAAATTACATTACAGCTAACCTCATTCTACATTATGCATAGAGGAGAAAAAACCCCCACCAACCTGGTCCAAAGCCTTTAGTAATCAATGAGAAACTCTGCTTCACATATTCTTTGAATGAAATCCTGAATAGCAGGATGACTCACTACTCAGCTGTACATTTCAGTCTCTTCTACATGACTTAGAATAGAGAAGTAAGCAATTGGCCTGGTTTTAACCCTATTTGTGAGAATGTAGCTGTACTGGATTACCTAGAGGACGTAAACCTTGAGGTACATTTGGGAAAGAGCCTTTCTAAATGTATGGATTAGAAGTACAGACTTGCATCATCAAAGCATAAGTGTTTTTGCAAATGCCTTTTTCCAACCTCTGTAAAACCTACACCCTGAAACACTAAGTTTACCTGTCCAGTTGCTGAAGGCTTAGGGTCAGACACTGAAAGCACCGGTGCTGAATGGGAAACTGGTGAACTCTTCAATTCTTCAGGGCAGCTTTCTCCAGCAACACGCTGATCGAGCCGGCCGGATTCCTCAGCACCTGAAGTGCACCCCTCGATGTAGGGGACACGCTTTCAGACAGGACCTAGTCTCTGTCTTCCACGCCCAAGGTTTAAGGGTTCTCGAGTCCTTCTGCTTTCTTCAGCTAAGCACGAAGGAATCCTCAGATGCCTCTCTTAAAGCTCCTTCTCTCCCCAATACTCGAGCATCTCCAGCTTTTCTCAGCCGCAGAAGTGACACTCCCTGCTGATCAGTGGCTCCAAGACGGCGGCTGATCAGCCACATGGCCTTGGCCAGAGGCAGAGCTCAAAATGGACACTGACCGAATGGCTGTCTCCTTCTTCCTCCCGACTGAAGGCTACAGGGGAAAAGGGGAGAATCCTTCAGCTCACTACGGGTGGTTGGATGTTGCTCCGTTGCGGGGTGGAAATCGGCGCTAGTTCTTGCTTCTCCAATCCACGGCGCCAGCCGGCACCGGGCTTGGGTCGGAGCCGCAGGGCCACGAGGAGGGCAGCAGGGCTGCCGCTCCCCACCCTGCCATCTACGGGACAGCAGGGGGCCCACCACGCACCCCCTGTCCTGTCTCTGACGGCGGAAGCGGGGCTGGGGGCAGCAGAGCCACAGCAAGCCGCGGCTAGCTGTCTTCCCTGCTGCCTACCCGAGGCAGAACGGGGGCCTGGGGAAAAGCAGCTGCCCACCTGCACCGTCCACAGCCAGCTGCCATGTC
The DNA here is from genome assembly GCA_028565055.1 of Phoeniculus purpureus. NCBI lineage: Eukaryota > Metazoa > Chordata > Aves > Bucerotiformes > Phoeniculidae > Phoeniculus > Phoeniculus purpureus. Next base: position 23,684 of record JAOXOE010004535.1, read on the forward strand.
ACCTCCACCTCGTCTCCCTTCTTCCCCCACAGCCCTGGAAAGGGCTGGGCAGTGCTGGAGCCAAAGCCCTCCGCCAGGAGGAAGACCCCAGACAGAAGAGGCTGGGCAGGATGATCAGTCCCTTTTCTCTTGTCACCTAGCCCACATCCCCCCCAGGGCAGGTACCTGGGAGGATGCTCTTAAAGCAGGTCTCATGACAGCACAACCCTACACATCTGAAAATTGTGGTAGTTTTCAGAGTGCAAGAGAATTGATGTGTCAATTCAGACCACACTAAAAAGTCGGAATGCTTTTAAACTGTCTTTAATTTACTATAACACTTGCCAAATTTCAGTCACGTACTAGCATCATCTTAATCAAAGATTCCTTTTGCTGCCTCTGGTACAAAAAATACTTCTTTCTTTGTCCAAAAGACAGAGTGGCACGGCTTGCAATTACAAGCTGTCCTGATTAGATAACAATACGAACTTGAATTAACACCCAAACTATAATCTTCTGCTTTACACTTAAATCACACACAGCTATTCGTAACAAGAAATAAGAATGATTAGGTACAGATGCTGACAATATATAGGTACATGAGTTTAACAAGGAAAGATTAAACGTGCACTCTGCAGATGTGATATAACCAAATATTCCCATTAGTGCAAGATTAATTTGCTGCAAAAAGCTGTAAAATAACTAGAGGAGCCTCAGTCTGCTTATAATACTTTATGTTATCTGCACTTACACGTGTGGAATGATTTTGCCATCTTTTGCAAACAGATTGCTTCTGTTCAGACATGAAAAGTAGAAAAACGTATGTGGCTGGATAGGCTTCATCAGGTGCAACCAAGTAAAGCATAGGGCAGCCAGAAGAATCTGCACCATGGCTGCAGGCTGAGAGACTGCACCAAATTGTGCTACTAGTGTATATTACAATTATTAACTGGGAATGTCATAAACAGTATGGTAACAGTGTGCAGGGATGCATTCTCCCTGCAGCAGGGCAAAAGAAGGACAGCAGAACAGAACCGCTACACAGAGATTTATGGATGGTTTGCATAGATCAAATTAAAAGGCAGTAGCTCAGCTCTTTACTGCATATGATATCCACAATTGTGAAGGGAAGAAAGATGAATCATAGTGGGACAGAGCTCTGATGCAGGATTCCTGAAACACCTGCAATCAAATTTTCCAGGAAGTGCTCCGCAACTACTTCTGCAGACGAAAATAGATGAGAAAAGATTCTGGTTTTGCAGGAAGGGCCAGGGCCTCTTCAATGTAAACCTTGAGCAAAGGTTAAAAAAAAAGTTTCTGGGTTTCTCTATCATTAACAAATGCCAACAACATTGGCCAGTAAAGAGAGTGCCAATAGGAGCCGGCAAAGAGAGCGCCAATAGGAGCCGGCAAAGAGAGCGCCAACAGGAGCCGGCAAAGAGAGCGCCAACAGGAGCCGGCAAAGAGAGCGCCAACAGGAGCCGGCAAAGAGAGCGCCAACAGGAGCCGGCAAAGAGAGCGCCAACAGGAGCCGGCAAAGAGAGCGCCAACAGGAGCCGGCAAAGAGAGCGCCAACAG